>JAVCKT010005426.1:0-20187 GCA_032273925.1 Rhynchotus rufescens
CCGCCCGCGCATCCCGCGCGGCTGCGGCTCCGCGCGCTGCCCGCGCTGCCGGGGGCACCCGGCCGGGCTGCAGCCGCCCTCGCGCTGCCCTTGCCCTGGGCATGCGCCCTCCTGGAGCCGGGATGCCCCAGAGCCACCCCTGGCTGCCTCGGGACTTGGTTGCTGCCCACTCGAGCTGCGCGCTCAGGGATGCCAGCACCGGGATTAGCGGCAGGGCGACGGTCCCTCCTCCGGCGCTGCCTGCGTGTCCCCTCCTTCCCCCCCCGCGCCACCAAGGGGCCCTTTGGGGGGTGTTCGGTGCTTCTGTGTGTGCAGCCCATCACCCCCCGGTCAGCACCTCCAGCAGCCCCCGCACCAAGGGGGTCACCTGCATCACGCACCTTAGGTTTTGCCTTAGGGCTTTGCCTTAGCCAAAACCAGCTGGGGGGCTCCAAACCTTTGGAAAAAAATAGTATTCCCTCTGTGTGGCTGGAAAGATCATAGCTCCATATGTGGAACTCGCGTGCAGGAATCTCTTTGTTTGGCAGCCTCGATACAGGGCACTTTGGGGTGCATGTGGCTGCGCTGAGCACCCGTTCTGCTTTACTGCCTGTCCGACCATCCTGTCCGAAATGTGAGAGAGGAGAAAGGGAGGTGCTGGATGGGACTGGAGCTCAAAGTTGGATTCATCTGCAGGAATGCTGCCTGTGGATGAGCCTGAGCCGCAGACTCCTCCATATCCTGAAGTGCGTGTGAGGAGGGAGTCCCCAGGGTCAGGGAAACGTGGTAGGAGCGGAGCAACGGGGATGCAAAATGCCAATGGGAACACATATGCGCACCAGCAACCTGCAAAGCACAGGACGAGTCCCAGTGCACCGGGCAAAGGGAATGCACTCGTCCAGCTCCTCCGGAGCGGGGAGGAACGTGCAGCCCCCCAGGCCCTGTGGGGCTCAGTGGAGTGTTGGGAGGTGGCGGGGGGCAATGGAAGGCATGGGGAGCTGGGAGCTGCGGCCAGCGGGAGGGATATTTACCCGGCTGCTCGCTCCGGCGCTGACGGGAGGCTCTGCTGGCGAGGAGGAGGCTCTGCCCGACGCTATTTTTAGCTCCTGGTGCTCTGCTTTCTCCTTGACTCTCTCCCCACGTTGCAGCCATCTCAGGCCCCGGGTGTCCGAGTTGGCACTGAGCGATATTTATCTCGCCTGGCTTCCCATGAGATGTGATGCCTTTGGAAGGGGTTTTCCCTCAGTGCCCTGAGGTGGGGGGTTCTTCTTTCCCCTGGGCGCCCCCCGGGGATGCTCTGCCCCATTTCCACGCAGGATGAGCCTTAACTCTGCAGACATCATCCTTGGGGGACATCTGGGTAAACTGAGGCACTCGGCAGCGCTTCCTGCGCACTCTGGGAGCTGCCGAGTGCGGGGCACGGTGAATACGGAGCTCAGCCCCTCCACTGGAGCTTGCAAAGCCCTTTGGGCCCGAGGCTCCGTGGCACACAACCCCCCGCTCCCCTCGCATCCCGGCGGGATGAGCATCCCTGCTGAGGGGGGATCTGCAGCCACCCTGACTTGGGTGGCGGTTTCATCCCCAGAGTGACTCCAGCCCCCAGCAGTGAATCCCCCTCAAAAGTCAGGCACAGACCAGGGAGGAACCGGCTCAGGAGAGGCTAATCTCTGCCTGAAACCTGGCCGCAGCCTCCTGCCAACGCTGCCCAGCTGCTTTATCGCAGCCGTGCAGCAAGGTCGGGAAAAGCTGAGCTTGAATCTCAGGGGCCCGGCTTGGCTGGGCTGCCTTGCCTGGTGTGCGAGATGACTCCGGGCTGTGTCAGACCTCAGGGGCTGCATACGGCAGAGCAAAATGCATCATTCGTCCCTGCACGGGCAGGGGAAGGAGCAGGCTGGCTCCGCTGCCCAGAGCTGCGTCCATCCATGTCTGTGCGTCTGCCCGTGACGGTCCATCCATCTGTCTGCAGTGCCAGGGACTGCAGACAGGCCTCAGAACCTTGAAGGTTTTCTAGCTGTTCGAGGACTCGGCTCCTGTCCAAAGCCATCAGCCCTTTGCTGTCCCACTTCTAGACATATCTTCCTGATGTCCAGTATCTCCCTGATTTCTTGCAGGGCACCTGGCTGACAGAGGGGTGGATTGCACGGCCAGATGCAGACACAGCTTGGAGTTGTCCTACAGTTCATCATGGGAGCTGTGGTCTCACCAGGGAAATGAGGCACTTATTTAATAAATGCCCTTTTCTGAAGGCCCAGTCACTAAAAACGTGACCTGTCTCCTGCAGATGTTCATTAGCTGGCATCTCACAGCCCAAATGGACAGGAAAAATGCTAATTATTTCAGTTATACACACACACACATAAAGCTAGTACCCATGGTTTGGACCACAATTCACCTTTCCCCAGTAATGACTCTCATTACCTTAAATCAGGGCACTTGTGGGCAGCAGAGTGGTTTGCATAGGAAGAAGGAGAGCACAAGAAATGCCAGGGCAGGGAACAAGACCTCAAAGGGAGATGGAAAGGCGCGGGAAGGGCAGGGTTGTGGTGAGATTTTGCTATAGGAGATCAGATGAGGGCAACAAGAGATGCCTGAATAAAAGTATAAAAGAAGAAAGGTGTCTCTGAGCTAACTGAGCATAAATAAAGCATCCACAAGGTAGTCTTAATGGGTAAAAAAATGAAGCCTGCTCTTCATGCTCCAATAACTGCAAGATGCCTCAGTGGGATGCAAGGAGCTTTTCCAACACCTCCCAGGCAGGGCTGAGCCCAGCGCATGAAGCTGAATAAGCCGAGGAGCAAATTGCTGCAAGGATGTGCAAGGCGATGGAGCGGCGCGGCCGCCCCGACAGCCCCGAGCGACAGCCCTCGGTGGTCTCAGTCCCCTCGGGCTGCAGCCCGCTCTCCAGGTGGGAAGGAGGTTTGGAGCAGCAGGGATTCAGCTGAGACGTCTGGGCTGGGGGAGCAGGTTCAGTCCGTGCTGATGGTCAGACTGGGTGAGTGCGGGGCAGGATGAGGCGGCTGCTGCATCCCCTGTGTCCACCCCTGTGTCCACTCCGCATTACAGCAAAGCAGCCTTTGGCCAGAAAAAGGCACCAGATGCTCCCTGAATCCGCAGGGACCACAGCAGGTGTCACCCAGCACATCCATAACGCCACGCTGTGGTTTGGACCGCAGTGCAGACCCGGTTGGATGCTCTGGGTCCCTCCACCTCCAGCAGCGAGGGGGATTTGCACAAAGCTCCTGGCGCCTGGGTCGGGCTTTTTTTATCCCTGGCTGCTCTTACATTGACATGCTTAGCTGTGCCACTGGCTTCAGCGCTGCTTGCTAACCCCTTTTACAGGGAGCTAAATATAGTCCACGCAGCTAAGCAAAATCTGCTCAGCGGGGCCACGTGGTGCAGCATCCGATGGGGACCAGGGCCTCCTAATGCCATCAGGGAATGGACTGAATCGGGTACCTGCCACCACAACAGGTCTCGCTCTGCTGCATCTTGTGCATCTTCCTCTCCAGCCTGATCCTCCCTGTTGTCATTGATGTCCTGCCGTCCCCGTCTCCGGTGGCTTCCACCATGCCTGGGTACCCGCTCCCTTCCCGCCTTGGGGAGGTTTATCTAGCAAAGCCAAAGCCACCCCAGGGCTGGGGACACACCAGGGGGGACCTGCCGGGTGAGGGACACAGACGTCACCCCCGGGATGCAGACGTCACCCCATTCCTGGCACCCTCAGTGCTCACTCTTGTGGTTCCGTACGGAAAAGAGATGCAGGGACATGGCAGTGGCCTGCGGAGGTGACAGCAGCAGCCCCCTCGCAGGGCACAGTGGCCTTGATTCTGCTCCTGTCAAAGGGAGATATTTCCACGGGAGCCACAAACTCATTAAGAAGCCACTTATCTAATTGTCTCTATGTCAGGGCTTGTGGCTTTTTGTTTCAAAGAGAAATGCAAGTTGCAAAACGCTGCCTGGAGAAGTCTAATTGGTTCCCCATGGCTTATTACCCATTTTCCCCAAATGAATAATCCCTAAGGCTGCAAACGAACAGGCCACTAAAATTATTTATGCCCAGACTAGCTTCCTGAGCTGATTTCCAACCTTCCTTTCCCTGGCTGTTCCCTGCCTGACTGAACCTGTTTGGACACAGGGACGCCGCTTTCCTGTGATGTGGGACCATTAGGGTGCATGATGCTGGGCTGACCTTGGGTTCCTTGGGTGCTCCATCCCCCTCATCAGCCGGACTAGGAAAACCCACCTCCACTAATGAGTCCTTCCAGAGGACATTGGACACTGGTGGCAGGAGCATTGCAGGCCTCCAAGTGTCACCTTGCAGTAGGTGCCCGTGCCATGAATAGCATGGGATGGACAAGCTGCAGGTAGGAGGTCTGAACCAGATGCAGACATCCCCACACAGCCCCAGCCCACCCGTCCTGGCCCTGCGGAGTTTGCTCCATGAGCAATCCCAGCATCCAAGGAAATGAGAGGAAAATCCCCCCATTTTTGGTGACAACGAGTCCGTGCAGCGAGAGGCAACAGCAGCGCGTGCAGTATCTGCTGAGCCTCGCCAGTGCCAGGGCTGCGTTGCCCCGCATCGCCAGGGCAGCTGGAGGGAGCCTGGCTGACGTCTCCCTGCTCCCACGCTCCTGCTCTGCCACGGCAGGAGCTAAAAGCTCGGGCAGATCCTTCCATTATTCATGGGGCTAAAAGAAGAACCACGTCCTTCTGCTGGGTGGATCAAGGACACCTTTAGATCATGGTCGCAGCGCCAGCTCCTTCCTCATGCAGCCTCCCTACTCCATCGCCTCTCTTGATTTTTAGCCTCCCTTTGGGGAGCTAAAATAGCCCCCAATGGAATCCAAGCCCCCAACACACAGAGTCCCCCAACACATCCACAAATTTTCCATCCTGAGAGAGACCCGACAGCTGTTGTGACAGCGCAGAAACTCCTTGCTGGCTCTCCAATCCATCACCCGCTCCGTATCTGCCTGTGGCGATGCGAAAGACAAATAGTATCTGCCCTAGCTTGGCAGGAAAGCACGGAAGCAGCTGGGAGCCACCAGGCTCAGCCTTGCTGCCAGCGAGCCGGGTTGACGGCAATCCCGTGCTAAGTCAAGCTTCAAGGGCAGAGGGTGGCCAGTGGATCGGAGCGGTTTTCCTGGTCTCCATCAGGCTCCTCTGTTGGGTTGGTCTCAAGGAGGCTGGTCCATGTACAGTGCTGATGCATGTACCAGAGCACCCTTTGGGTTGGCAAGGAAGAAAATGTGCTATAGCTACAGAAAAGTGGGGGTATATTTGGTTGCAGCTCATGTGTGTTTAGCTGCTCAGTGCTGGGAGCTGTGCAGCGCTGAAGAATGGGAGGGTCGTGGCAAGCAAAATGATGAAGTGGGAGCTCCAGAAGGATAGAAGATAATTGCATGTGCCTGGAACATCTCTCTTAAAAATCACTCCCTGATGGTGAAGATCTGGGATTTGTATATCGGCAAACAGCCCAGCTGCTCAACCCATTCCTTTATTTCCACTCAGTTTGAATCCTGGCTTCCGTGACCCGGCACACGCAACCTCTGTCTGTAATTAAAGGCCATGCAATCATACATTGCTAGTCTTCCTGTGTCTCTGCTTATTGCAGAAGAGCTTAGTGTAAAACTAATTCCCTGCCTTGAAAGCATCCTTAGACAAAGGGGGAGGGAGATGCATCAATCTTGGACCTTTGCATTTGTCCTTTCCATCCCAGCTGGCTTTGTGCCCATTTCCCTTCTCATCTTGCAGGTCGAGGATCACCAAAAGGCAAAACATGACTGAGAAAATGTGATGTTGGTGGGAAATGGGGGCGCTCCCACAAGACCCTGGCCACGGGGCACCCGGGACACAAAAGCTGCACGTTCCCAAGGGCAAGGGTGGGATTCAGGCTGCCTCCAAAGAGCTGGAGTAAGGAGGACCCACGCATCAAGAGTTTCTTGTGGACTCACATCCCCCCCGATATAACCACTTTATTGCGTCCGCGTTTGCCTGCACTAAACAACGCTGTGAAGAAAAGGTGTTTAAAGGGTTTTAAGTGAGAGTTATTAATTACTGTAATGTAGGTTTGCCCGCGAATAGCAGCGCTGAGGCTCAGCAGGAAGCCTCCCGGCTGCACCCATGGCTAAGCTGGTATTGTCCCAGATACTCTCACATGAGATCATTTGTTTTCCACCCCACAGGCTCTGTCAGCTCTCTCACGAGGGTGTCTCTATTAAGCTGAGCTTGGCCCTGCTCGTCACCAAGCTGATGCCACCCCCTTCACTGGCGCTATAACCCCCTACAAGGGAGACAAAACTGCTGTCTCGTCCCCGAAGCACCACGGGTGTTGGGGAGGAAGGAAATCAGGGCAGCCCCTCTCCCCTGGGCCTCCTGGGCGCTGCCTGGGCGCTGCTGCAGCCAGGTCTGGCGCCCGGTTCCGGCCACGTCTGCCGACCTGAATGGGCCGGACGGCGCTCCCGGTGTGCCAAGTGCCCACGGTGCCCAGCAAGGTCCCAGTGAGCAGGGCTGGCGGCTCCGCAGACTCCTGGGGACCACGACGGGGAAGGGAGCAGCAAGGCAGAAGCTGGAAGGTCCCAAGGACCAGTCACGAGGGAGATATTGCTACCTGCCTCCCTTGGCCTAGGCCTGGCCCAGGGCAGCTCTTGCCGCAGGCCAGTCCGGCAACCGATGGGAGTCAACTTGCAGTCCCCAGACCTAGAAGATCCCTTGTGCGGCCAGGACGCAGAGCTGCCCTCGGAAGAGCAGCTCTCAGTTTTCAGCCCTGTCACAGGAGAGCAGGGTGACGCCGTGACATTAGATACGACCCTGGGCCACCTGTCGTGGGCTGCTGTTAAAGTGGACCAGTCAGTCCCAGCAACGGAGCGGGAAGGCAGGAGCAACCTCTGCTCATCATCTCATTGCTGCCAGTAGAGAAGGTTTCCCTCCAAGAGATGGACAGCATGCAAATGCTCATTTAATGAGGACCACACAATTAGGGCTTGCATTGCTGCCTATTCACATGCAGATGCCCAAACCCGGTGTGGTTGAGTGGGGAGAGGACCAGCACGGTAAACTCTTCCCCTTGGGAAGAACTGGAGATGTGTCCTGCACAGGCCCTATCCCCCTGCAGTGCATGGGGAGCGAGGGCTGGCCAGGCTGCGGATCTGCCCCGGCCAGGGAAGCTCTGCAGGGACACTGCGGGGGACAGCGGGGAAGGGGACAGTGGGGATGGGGAGCGCGGGGAGCCTGGCGCAGCCTCATTCCCTGCTGCACCAGGGCATCCGCACAGTGCCCGTGGATCCGCACAGTGCCCGCGGATCCCCACAGTGCCCGCGGATCCGCACAGTGCCCACGGATCCCCACAGTGCCCGCGGATCCCCACAGTGCCCGCGGACGCCGTGCCCAGGCCTTGGGGATGCGGCTGATGGAGAGAGCGGTGGAAAGGGCTGCGCAAGCCCCGCACTCCCCGTGCGCTGCCCCGGGACAGTGTCCCCAGGGTGGCACCGAAGCGCCGCAGAGCAGCGCGGTGCCAGGGGACCCTCGGGGGCCGCTCGCCCCGCTGCAGCCGGCGCCGCGCGGCGGGAGGCGCCGCCCGGGCCGGGGCGGGACGAGGCCCGACGCGACGGGGCGGGGCGGCAGCGAGGCGGGCCGGGCCGAATCGAACCGAGCCGAGCCGAGCCGGGCCTAGCTGAGCCGGGCCGAATCGAGGCGGGCCGGGCCGGGCCGCCGCGCACGATGGGGGCCTGTCTCGGGGTGTGCTCGCTGCTCAGCTGCGTGAGTGCCCGGGGCGCTGCGGGCCGCGGGGGCTCCGCGGGGGCTTCGCGGGGGAAGGGGCGGCCGCTGCAGCCGGGGCAGCTGCAGGGATGGGGGCAGAGGGGGCGTCTGCCGGGACACAGGAGCATCGTGTGTGTGTGTGGGGGGGCTGCACCTCGTTACGCACGAGGAAGCCGCGGGGGGTCCTGCTTGGTGGAGGGGCGCGGAGCTGGGGCCATCCCGCGGGGATCTCGGGCCATCCCGCGGGGATGGGGCACGTCCTTGTGCACAGGCAGTTCTGGCAGGGTCCCGGGGGGACCCAAAGGGTGTCAAGGTGTCCCAAAGGGGTGTCACACCCCACTGCACCCGGGGAGCCGGGCTGGTGGCGTCGTGCCCCGCTGCGGGTCCAGGGGGCCGGGCCCGGGCAGTGCCCGAGCAGGGGGCAGGGGGGAACCCTGCGCTGCTGCTCCGGGGTCCCAGGCTCCTGCCCTGGGCTCGCTGCGCACTGCCAAGCGGGGACCAGAGAAGGAGCACGAGGGGTCCACGAGGGTCCTCTTGCTTTTGGGGCGGGGGCACCATAGTGATCCCCCCACCTCCTTTTTCCTATCCATGCAGCAAGGAGAGCAGGGCCAAGAGAGTGAGGGACTGGACCCCCAGGCTTTCCATGCGGGGGCTCCGAGGTGCCTGTGTGACGCCCACGGGTGCCGTGCCTGGTGACACAGGGACCTTTGTGGCCGATGTGCTGGCACGGTTGCTGCACCCGTGGGCGGGAGGCGAAACCGCCCTGGGCAGCGGACGGGGCCGGTTCTGCAAGGTGGCCCAAAGCGTCGATAACTCCAACAAGCTTCGGAAATATGAAGCTTGGGGTTGGCCTACACATCCTGTGCTGGAAACACCGGATGGATCCTTTGCCATGAAGGCAGATAGCAGAAAACTTGGCAGTGAATCAGGAGAAGGACCCTGCCCCAGTTTGGGATTTTTCCTCCCTGGAAAATGTTCTGGCCAAGGGAATGGGGCAGAGGCACCAGCTGGATTGGTTGCCCTGTTCCTTCCCATGGTGCTGGTGAATCAGAGGGGCCTCTGAGCTCAATTCTGGTCTGAAAAACCACGAAGGGGAAACAAAGAAGCGTGATTATTTTCCTTGTTGCTTTAACAAGGAAACCTGATCCAGCTTCTTGGCCTCCACTTGAAATGTTCCACTCAAAACACTGCTTTGCCCTGCGTGATGTCCCTTCCAAACGGCCGAAAGTGCCATTCCCCAGTGCAGCCTGTTGGCCCCCGGAGAAAACGTCCCTCCCCTTGGGTTAAGCAGTCCCGAGGAAGCAGTGGGCGCCAGCGGAGAGGTTAATCTTTAATCTGGTCTGGCGGCAACCGATGCTCTGCAGCAACTACTGCTTATGTGGAGCTGCCACTGCCCTTTGGTTTCCTTTTTCTGATGTGGCCGATGTTGCTTGCACATTAATCGGGGTAACACTTGCAGCTGCTTTTGAAGGTCCACTTAGGGTGCATAACGAGGCATATCCAATGCTGAATATATATATATATATATATATATATATTTTTTTTTTTTTTCCTTGCGTTTTGCTTGCAAGATGCAGGTCTGGCTGCAGCGGGTACGCGGGACCAGGCTCAAAGGGAAGGTGTCCCCGAAAGGCTGATTCCAATAAACAGTGGTGCCACATTCCCATCTTTCCCAGAGAAAACCCCTTCACTGCACTGTCCCTACTTGTCTACTGTGGGGAAAACCTGTATGTAATGAATGTGTGTCCTACAGGTACTTGTAGGTGCTGTTATATGGACCGCAAGGTGCAATCCTGCAATACAGTGCATAAAAAGGATGTTCTCCACATATAATTCAGCCTTTTGCAACCTTTTGCAAGCCGGGGTTTGCAGCCTGGGGTGCAGCAATGTGCTGCTCAAACCCAAAAGGAGCAGATTTCCACACAAGTCTTAATCCGCGTGCGGAGATTTCGCAGCATCCGTCCTCGTTGCTTTGCCAACCACGGGGCTGAGAAGAACTTGCAGACGGGAAGCGATGGCACCCCAGGGCCTCAAAACCCACAGCAGCAGCTTCTCTAATGACAAAAACCTCAGATTTTTTTATTTGAGGGTTTTTTTTTTTTTTGAGCTGGCAGAAATTCTATATTTAAAAAAAAAAGCCTTTTCCTGCTATTTCCTATTTTTTATTTCAAAGTGAAAAGCAGTATCGCTCTTGTGTTCCCTACGTACTCTTGCGTCCCTGGTGGGTTGAATCACTATGGAAAGGAGTGCTCTTAAATCAGAGGAGAATCATAGATTTGGAAATTTTGTATTTTTGGGGGGCATTTTTCGGTTTTTGCAGTTTGTCTCGGCCTTTCTGTTCATTTACATGCATGCAAGCCTAGAGATACTTTATTAACCCGTTTTCTTCCTGGGTATTTAATCTGGGACCTCTTGCTCTTGTTACAAACATTGCCCTTTGGAAATGAATTAGTGCCCCAGAAATGATCAGTTTCCAACCAAAAAAATGTTCTCACGCTCTCTTGTCTGAAGATGTGGGGTGCCTGCTCCAGCTTTACACCGGTTGAAGGTTTGGGAGTTTCCATGGGGCCGCTGTGGCTGGTTGCACAGCGCATTGGGAAATTGCAGCCTTGCAATGCCAGTGATTAAGAGGGGAAAAATCTTCCCCCTCCTTGCACGGTCCTGCCCAGATAGGAAGCAGGGCGGCAGATGCTGGTTCCTGGTTCCTCGGCTCCTGTGATCAGCCTCTCATTATGCAAATCCCCTGATTCACTCGTCCTCGCGTGCGAGGATGGGGACTCACCTGGCTCCCAAGCCTTGGCTTGGTGCAGGCAGCTGAGCAGCCAGCGCGGGCTGACTTGTGCCCGGAGGCTTATTTTGTTTAATCCTGAACTGAACTGCTGTGCTTAGTGTTGCTTTATCATCATTCTTATTATCATTCTTCTTACTGTTTTTTTTCCTATTATTATTATTATTATTATTGAAGGAAGCAGCTGTCAAAACTCAAGATATTGTGAGTAAAAGTGAAAAACTGGTGAAAAGGTATTTATTTAATATGTGGGAGTAGGTTTTAAAGCGCGTCAGTGTTACCCAGGTGTGTGCACCTCCGTGCTGGTGAGCGCGGTGCTTACCGGAGCAGCAAGGCGTGCGATGAGGGTGCATCCTTGCAGGGCTGCAGGCGTCAGCAGCTTGCAGTGGCCAGGGTGGCTTGTGAGCATGGTTTGTTAAGAGGTGCCTTGTCTCTGGGCCAGCCTGGTTTTGCACATGGGTGACCCCAGGAAAAGCCACCCCGGGGTGCCTGGCCGTGTGGTTGGGTCTCTCCCAAGCCCCCCGATGTGGTTTTGGTCGGCAGGCGTCCTGCCTCTGCGGCTCGGCCCCGTGCCTGCTCTGCGCCTGCTGCCCCTCCGCCAAGAACTCCACCGTCTCCCGCCTCTTCTTCACCTTCTTCCTCTTCCTCGGCACCCTCGTGTCTGTCATCATGATCATACCCGGCGTGGAAAAGGAACTGTACAAGGTAAAGGATACCTGCGTGTCCACTGAATGGGGAAGCTGGTTTTGCTGGGCCTGGTGTTGCTCGTGTTCCGCTTTTCCAAAGAACTCACTGGGGGAGGGTGTTATTAAGCCCATTTTCCGAAGGAGGTGATGATTGCAGCAGGAAAAGCTCATGCATCATCTGCTTTTCCCAGCTGTCTATGGGACAAGTCCCCTGCATCCCACCTTGGGGACTGAAGGGACCAAATGCCTTGGACCAGGAGTCAGGATCTTGGCTCGTGCTGCATGCGCCACCATGCATGGCCTGCATCGCGACTTGTTGCTGAGCCACGGGGTGCCCTTTAGCCCTGGTCTCTCCCGAAGGTGCTCTGCAGGCCACATGGGAGCAGCTCCTTGGAGGATGCTCAACTGCTGCTTTCTACCCCTCTGTCTCTCGCAGCTCCCCGGGTTCTGCGAAGGCGGCGCGGCGCTGCTGGGGTCCCAGGGCCGCATCTCCTGCAGCAGCTTCCTGGGCCACAAGGCCGTGTACCGCATGGGTTTTGCCCTGGCTGCCTTCTTCTTCCTCTTTGCGGTGCTCATGCTGTGTGTGAGGAGCAGCAAGGACCCGCGCGCGGCCTTGCAGAACGGGTGAGCAGTGGGGCCCCGTGGCTGGCGGGGGGTTCCCGCGTCCCCACGCTGCCTCCTCACCTCTCGCTCTCATCCGCAGCTTCTGGTTCTTCAAGTTCCTGGCCCTGGTTGGGATCACGGTGGGGGCCTTCTACATCCCCGATGGCACCTTCACATCAGGTGGGGAGATGCGTGCTTGGGGTCTGGGCATCACCAGTGCCGTTGTCCTCTTCCGCTGTGGCTGGGGCAGGTCCTGCATCCTCTCTAGGGCATCTGCTACACAAACCGTACACAAATTTATTGTCTTTAAACACTGGTGGCAATTGTTGCCCCTGCCTTGTGTCATGGCATGTTCTGTGGGTGCAGATTTGAACCCCGAGGTAGACAGGGTGATTCAGATCCTAGGGCTGGAGCCACGGTGGAGGCCATTGATCGAGCTGCCGAATCTCCCCTTTTACCCCCTTGTTAACTCTCTTCTCTCCTCCCAAGTGTGGTTCTTCTTTGGTGTGGTTGGCTCCTTCCTCTTCATCCTCATCCAGCTCCTCCTCCTCATTGACTTCGCTCACTCCTGGAGCCAGCTGTGGCTCCGCAACGCGGACGAGAGCAACGCCAAGGGCTGGTATGCAGGTCAGTGTGGCAGGAGAAGAGGTCACTGGGGGAAGGTCCTTCTTGCTGGGAATACCTGTCCTACAGCAGGAGTTGGTCTTTGCAAGGAGACCCCGGGCTAAGGGCTGGAGGGCTTTGTTCCATCCACTCCACCTTTTCCTCCCGCAGCTCTTTGCGTTGTCACCTTCATCTTCTACGCTACCTCCATCACGGCTGTGGCCTTGCTCTACGTCTACTACACCAAGCCTGACGGCTGCACGGAGAGCAAGGCTCTTATCAGCCTCAACCTCATCTTCTGTGTCATCGTCTCTGTTGTGTCCATCCTGCCTAAGATCCAGGTGAGGATGGGCTGAGGGGGACCCTGGGCAGCTGGTGTCCCTGCCACTCGCTCGGTGCCACGGGCACTGTAAGGTCTAGGGCAGATATCAACTCTCCTAATTTCCGTGTCTTGGGGAAGTGGCCCCCATGTCCTTGTGTGGGCAACTTGTCCCAGGGACCTTGCTGTGTTTGCAGGAGGCTCAACCCCACTCGGGCCTGCTGCAGGCCTCCATCATCACCCTCTACACCATGTTCATCACCTGGTCGGCCCTGGCCAATGTCCCAGGTGAGCGAGGAGCAGCCTCAGGCTCGCTGCCTGTATCTCAGGGACCCCTTCTAGGGTCTCCATGGGTCAGTGGGCTTGGAACGAGGTCTCTGAGCAGGGCGTGTGTCTCTGCAGACCGGTCATGTAACCCCACACTGCTGCTGAGAAACAGCACCAGTGCTTCAGTGGCCACGGGGCAGCTCACGACGTGGTGGGACGCCCCCAGCATCGTGGGGCTGGTGATCTTCATCCTCTGCACGCTCTTCATCAGGTGAGCACTCACCCTTTACCTGCCTCCCCGGGAGGTTCTTGGAGGCTGTTGGGGCAACTTGAGGCTCATGGGGCTTGTAGCATCCTCTGGGGTTTGGGGAAATATCTCCAAGCCACCTCATTCCCCAAAGGTCCTGGGCCAGCTGCTCTGCAGGGTCTCGGTGTGTTGGGAGTGCTCTGGACAAGTGGTGTCCTCCAGAGCCCACTGGGTCAAAGGAGCTGAAGCCCAGAGGTGGCCCGGGACGGAGCGGGGCCGTTGCCTGCGTGCTGGCCCTGAGTCCCCCGTCTCGTGTGCCCTTAGCGTCCGCTCCTCAGACCATGCCCAGGTGAACAAGCTGATGCTGACGGAGGAGAGAGCGGCCGGCGCAGCCCCTGAGGACGCTGCCTTGGAGAGCGGCCCGCACCGCGCCTACGACAACGAGCAGGATGGCGTGTCCTACAACTACACCTTGTTCCACATCTGCCTTCTCCTGGCCTCCCTCTATATCATGATGACCCTTACCAACTGGTACAGGTGGGTGCCATGCAGGAGTGTCCCCCAGCACTGCGGGGAACTCTCTCCTTCTCCTGGGGTCCTCTCAGCTCCTGCCTGGTGTGGGCACGGACCTTCCTGCACACGCTCTTTGCTCATGTGGCTGGAGCAAATGTAGCTCATGTCCTACCGAGTTTTAATTATATTTTGGGAGCGTGGATGTTCTCAGGGCTTGGAGGGACACCTGCAGCTGGAGCATTAAATGCAGTGCTGAACCTACGAGAGCAGAAGGTTCAGAGGAGAGATGTGGCTGCTCCTCGTGTTGTTTAGTGCCCTTGTAAAATTGATGCCATTGTCTCTAAGCTTGGAGTGAGGCAACCTCTGTGCAACAAAGGAGGTTTCTGACCAGGCTGGATACTGCCCAGATTTGCATCCCACTTTCTGCTGAGCCTTAGAAGTCGTGGCGTGCATGATGCTTTCCCAGAGCTGCTGAGTGCTGCAGTGACCTGTGGTTTGGTGTTTCAGGCTGGATGAGAGCTTCAAGATCATCACGAGCCCCTGGACCGCAGTGTGGGTGAAGATCTCCTCCAGCTGGGCCGGGCTCCTGCTCTACCTCTGGACGCTGGTGGCTCCCCTTGTCCTGCCTGAACGAGACTTCAGCTGAGCTGGCCCTGGCCACCCCGCGGCTGGACTCCAGCGACTGAAGCTCCGTGACCGGGAGCTGCTGCTGTGTCCTCATCTGGTCCGTGAGACCGGGGACAGCCCCGACTCTGCCTTACCCTTGGACTTGGGTTTTGCACCCGAGAAAAGCTGCTCTGGCCTGTGCCTTTTGCAGGTTTTTTTCTATTTTAATTTTAAAGGGATCTTTTAAAAAGTGCTAAGTGGGGAAAATGGGTAAGCAAGAGAGGTGCGAAGCGCTTGAAGATGTTTCTCAAAGCTCTTGTAATAACCATGCTTGTCTAAGTGCCTCCAGGCCTTCAAGGCTTGGCATGTTGGTGCCTACCTGGGGACTGCGGTGCCTTCTGGAGCATCTCCAGCAGCCTCTGCGTAACACGGGTGGCAGGACCTGGCTCTGGGCCGGTGCTGGACGTGGCCAGGAGACCTGGCCATGGTCTCCTGGCTTCCCTATGGCTTCCTGGCCACCTGGCTTCCCTATGCCCAGGGAAAGAACAAATCTCGGGGTTGAGAGACTCATAGCGCGTCCCAGGCTCTCTGGTCTCTGCCTGCTGGACGTGGCCAGGAGAAGCTCTGCCTGTCCGGATGGTCCTGAGGAGAGAATTTCCCTCTCTGTCATGTCCCTAGGGGCCGCCTCCCTGCCCCACACTGTCCCCATGGGTGCTTGAGCCCCTTCCTTGGGCACTGCTTGAGCCCAAGGCTCCCCACTGGCTGCTCGGTTTTGAGTCAATCACCTTTTCAATAAAGTCTCATTTAGAAAAGGAAGCTGCTGGTAGATTATTTCTTTGGGGACATTTTTTTGCATTTTAGAGATGAGCAGAACTGCCTGCATAGCGGGAACAATGGGATGGTGGGCATCAATTTGGGGCCCAGCAGCTTTTCTGAGGGTGGAGAATTGTAGTAATTGGAGCAAAACTGGGGCACTCTGTGGTCCAACCTGGAGATGCTCTCAGCTCCCATGCATACATCGTGGCGTCACAGAACTGGGGATGTGCAGAACCCCACCGTGTTACCATCCTGCCAGCCCCACAGCAGAAATGTGGACCCTGCTTGGTGCTTCTCTGTGTTTTGGATTGCTCTTGCTGCAGGAGCTCAGTGCGAACCATGCTGGGGTTTGCAACCTAAGCTGCGATGTGCAAACGGCACTGGGGTGTGCAACACATGCTGAGATGTGCAAACCGTGCCGGGCTGTGCATAGTTTGAGGGTGCCTGGTGTGGTACGTGCTGGACCGTACGTTGGGGCATGGTGCACACCGTGCAAGCATGCGCACCGTGCTGGGATGCACTGAGCATGATGCGTGCCATGTGCACGGGCACATGGTGATGGGGAGCACCCCGGGGCGGGAGGCAGCAGCAGGGCCCGGGCGGGAGCTCGGGGCCGCTCTCACCACGAGGTGGTGCTGGCGGCCCGCGCTGCGCCTGCGACACGGGGGCGCCGCCACACGGGCCGGGCTGGGCGACGTGCTGCGGTGTGCAACCTGTGCGGAGGTGTGCAATCCGTGCTGGGGTGTGCAACCCGTGCTGGGGTCTGCAACCCTTGCTGGGGTGTGCAACTCCTGCTGGGGTGTGCAACCCGTGCGGAGGTGTGCAACCCGTGCTGGGGCGTGCAACCCTTGCTGGGGTGTGCAACTCCTGCTGGGGTGTGCAACCCGTGCTGGGGTGTGCAACCCGTGCTGGGGTGTGCAACCCCTGCTGGGGTGTGCAACCCGTGCGGAGGTGTGCAATCCGTGCTGGGGTGTGCAACCCGTGCTGGGGTGTGCAACCCGTGCGGAGGTGTGCAACCCGTGCTGGGGTATGCAACCCCTGCTGGGGTGTGCAACCTGTGCGGAGGTGTGCAATCTGTGCTGGGGTGTGCAACCCGTGCGGAGATGTGCAAGCCACACCAGGGTGTGCAACCCGTGCTGGGGTGTGCAACCCGTGCTGGGGTCTGCAACTCATGTGGAGGTGTGCAACCTGTGCTGGCATGTGCAACTTGTGCAGAGGTGTGCAAGCCACACGAGGATGTGCAAGCCACCCTGGGTGTGCAAAGCATTCTAGGGTGCGCAAGCTGCACGGGGGTGTGCGATGCGCTGGCATCTGTGACATGCTGGGGTGTGCAACCCGTGCTGAGCTGGGTGGCACGTGTTGGGCTGTGCCCTGCAGCCGCCTTGTGCAGCCGTGTTGGGCTGTGCAACCCGTTCCAGGCTGTGCAGCCTGCACTGGGGTGTCTGACCTGCCTAAGCCAGGCCAGGAGCCCTTGGGTGGTGGGTCACGTTCTGCCCCCTGCAACCCTCCATGTAGGCAGGTCCTTCCTTTGACTTTCTGGTCCCAAATTAGCTGGACTGGGGAAATGATAGCTTGTATGATGCTCTGACACTAGATTTATTTTCCTTTCAGGCCTCCCGTCTGTTATTTATGGGAAAATGAATGATCTTCACTTGCTGTTTTCTTTATGAGACCTTTTCAAAGAGCTGAGTGAAAGGATCTTGCCTTTATCAGTATTTGCACCTGTGGAAAGACTAAGGAAACTGTGTCAGCAGGAATAGGAGCAACCTCTTCTTCCCACCATCTCCTGCTTCTCTTGCCTTCGTGTTTCAGATATTTTCCACCTCTGCTTGTGATGAAGAGGGTTCAGATTAGATAGAATCTTGGCCTCGGGATCCCTCGGGAGCTGGAGGATGCTTGCCCAGGAGTCTGGATACTGTGGGACAACCTATGGCTCTCCCGACACCTTGTTTGGGTGGAGCAACCCATTTTATTCTAGTTTTCCAGGTTAGCAATTCTCTAGTAAATATCTTACAGCATCTTTCACTTAGCAGGTCAGGCTCCCACCCCTAGCTGTCCCTGCCCATCAGGTGCCCAAGCCGCAGCCTCCATCCCAGCTGCCAGAGCAGGATCGGACCTTGTCCATGCCGGTGTATTTGGCTCTAGGAGCAGTCTGGGAACATCCACTAGCTACAGCCACAGCTTTGCTTGCTCATCCTCAGTCTCCCTGGTGGGGGCACCTCAGAATTACATATTTAGGGGAAATAAGGATATGGAAATGTTACATTCACTGATGCTTAATAATGTGAATCTGCCCCTCTCAGAGCTGGAGAGCCCATGGTGAAGGAAAGGCTGCTGGGTCCTGGGTGCAGTGCAAATGAGGTCAAAATCTCTCCATAGTTTCAAGATATTTGTGATTGCTGCATTCAAGAATTATCTTGAATTGCTTGCGAATTCAAGATAATTACGATTGGTGCATTGCTGAATTAAGCTAAGTGCAAAACCCTGAGACAGGCAGTTTTTGTTTGGGACTGCTCTGTTTCGCGGCCGGCTTAGCTGGTTAGGGCCTGGCGAGGGGTTTGGAGGCTCCGTTCTGCGGGAATATTCAGATTGTGAAGGGGGTCAGGCCCTCACGGGGTTAATTCCCAGCACGGCTTGGGAGACCTGGCTCCTGCACTCCCTCTTTTTGGTGCTGCAAAGAACAGGTCCGAGAGGCTCCTAGCGCATCCCAGGCTCCCTGCGGCTCCTGGACGCGAGGCCTCCCTCCTGCGCTGCCTTTCCCTGCTCAATTCCCTGCATAGCGCTCGGGAGCCCAGCCCAGGTGGGCGACAGAGCTGGAGCTTAAATGCTCTTCTTGCCCTCGTGTTGCTGTGGCTTGAAATCTGGTTTCCTGCAGAGCTGCTCCACAGCACGGAGCTCCCGCAGGACTGGCCCCAGCTAATGCACCGGCAGCTCATCCCCCGGGCAAAGCCCTCTTATAAAGGCTCTGTAGCATCGTTTCATTCGTTTTAATGCATGGTCTCCCTTGTTTTTATTTTATTCGTGGGATTAACACATCGGGCAGCAGCCAGACTGGCTTTTGCTCAAAAGAGGAGGGGAAAACGTTTACATAATTCATTTAAATGAGGCACAGGGGGAAATCCAAATTGGACTTCCAGCATGTTTACAGTGCCATGCAGAGACCCATGATCCGCATCTGGATCCATTAATGCCTCCCAGACGGACTACAGAGCATGTATAATTAATTGTGGAGCAAAGCCCTAGCCCAGCCTGCGAAGCAAATGCTCTCCCTTTGCCGAGTGCTGTCTGCCCCGAGGCACAGGGCATTGCCCAGGTCCTCCCAGACAGCCAGCACAGCTGGCATTTATTGCAGCGGGTCTTTTCCATCTCTCTATCCAGTTCTGGGCAAGAAGTTCAGCAAATTTGCCCTAGGGGTAGAAGGTGGCTGGGTAAGCAGTTGGGTTAAGGCATGAGGAAGGTTAATCTGAGGTCTAGGCAAGAAGCTTTCATGCTGCTCTGCTGATTCCTCCACTCTGTGCAAGTCTGTACTATGCAAGTATCGCCTTCAGTAGCTGGCAGGTAATTAAGGAAGGGCCAGAGGGTCTGAGGAAGCTGAGGCCACACATGGTGCTGTTGCACGGTGGAAGGTGGACGTCCTGTCGTTACCCACCGTTAATCCCAGCTATTAGCAGCTCTGTGTGCAAAGTCCATCCAGCTCCAAGTGGGTGTCGCTTCGAGGTGGGCTGGTTGATGGGCTTCATTCCTGACCCCACACCATGAAACCCGTTTGCAGCCGAGCGGAGGCATCCCCAGGAGCAGCCGCCTTTCCCGGCTGCGCTGCGGCTGCAGCTGCTTAGCTGGGTCCCCCTCTGACCTGCCAATGGATCCGGCGTGGGGAAATGCAGAGCCGGATAGGCCAGCTCTACCTGTGTGACCCAGGCACGGCTTGGGCTGCTTGGGCTCCTTCCTGGACCCGGGACCCTGGGTCTTGCAGATTTTGGCGAGGTTGCTCTCCGCTCCCATTAACCAGCCCTTGCCTCGGGTCTCTGGGGACACAGGCACCTCAATGCCACTCAAGCACCTTTTATTTCCAAGCAACAGAGCAAGGAGCAGTTGGTCTCCCTGCTGCTTCCTGGAGCTGCTTTTTCTACCTTCAGCATTGCTTCAAAGAGCAGAAAAGGAATGAGGAGGAAGAGAGGGGAAAAAAAAAGAAAAAGAAAGAAAAAGAAAGCTTGAGCCCTGCTGCTAGAGAAACATCTGTATCTATAAATAGCCGCTGATGTGAGTGGGAACAGACTGTATGTTCAGCAGCTCCCTAAGGCAGCGGAGCAGCCTCGCCCCAGCTAACCTCGTTCCAGCACATGCTCCTGTAACACACACAAGTTGCTGCACATTTGGAGGCGCTTTTGGAAAAAGAGTTGGGGTTTCTAAAGGAAAAAAAAAAAACAGAGAAAGCAGAAAAACCAACCAACAAACAAAAAACGGAGCAGCATCCTCTGGTTTGCAGCCCAGGTGCAGTTGTGCTCCTTATCAACCCAAAGCCCTTGTCTGGCACCCACGGGAAAAGGTGACGCTTGGCTCTAACCTGGTCTTCCCATGGCCCCGTGTGGCCAGGAGAGCCAGCGGGCCTGGCTGGAGTCCTCCCTGCCACCTGCCGTGTCCGTTTCAAGCTCAAGAGGGTGTGCCTGGGTGTTGGGTGGGGGACAGGGGACATTTGAAGCACACGCACTCTAACACAGAGAGCAAAGGCTGCTCCAGGACTGCACGGCCTCCCTCGGTGCCTCCCCCGAGGCTCAGTCACTCCCACGGTAAAGAAGTCTCTGCTGTGCAGACTTCACCTCCAGGCTGGGTCTGAGCATGGCATCGTCTGGCCCAAGGGAACCTCCCTCAGCTCGAGAGACCTGGGGCTGCACCAGGACTGCAAGCACTTGCTGAGAAAGCACTCCCCACTTTGCCTCTGTCATTCGTCAGGGTGACATTTATGCTTTTTTTTTTTTTTTCCCTTTTTTTGGCTTCCCTCCCT
>JAVCKT010005428.1:0-28794 GCA_032273925.1 Rhynchotus rufescens
TGGAGAAGAAGCAAAAGGACGGTGGAGACTTTACATACAGGTTCTTCAGACTTTATTTCCAGCCACTCAAATCTCTCCAGTGTGAAGCTGTTTATCCAGTATCAGAAATCCACCATCAAGGAGCTTTCTGTCCCGTTAGTGACCAGCAAATGCTTTGAGACCATTGATGTGGGCCCCTTTACTGCTCCTGGTCCCTGCTTGCGCTTGATCCAGCCATTCAGGAATCTTCTCCTAGAGCTGGGAAGCAGACAAAATACTTCCTGGAGCTGCCTAGCTCTGCACACAAATAACACAATTGCAAGCATTTCTTTCCCAGACTTTATTAACCAGTTTCTTACAATTTGTCTGTAGCATCCCATCATTAAATATAATTAATGAGCAGGCTGTGGACAGGGGTAACCTCTCTGCTCAAAGCTGCAGCAATTTATTTTTTTCTGCTGCTGATGTTCTGGTGCAAACAGCGACAATATCCAGGGCACCCTTGAGTCCTTCTGTCTTTATTAAAGAGGCAGGGCCTCGGCTGCTAAGGTTTGATAAATCGAGGGGCATCATGCAGGGCACAGGGCAGTCTGTATCTGCAAACATTCCATCAAGCACAGATATCATAAATGTAGAGTTGATAATTATAGAAATCTAGCATATTAACTGGCTGAATATTAATGGCAAAGAACAACCTTAAAGCTTATATTCCTTCTGGCTGAGAAGGTAAATTGCATTTTCAAGTTACAACAAACCTGACATTTATTATTACCTATTATTATATTATTTATCTCCTTTGAGGTATCATTTAGAGACCTCAGCTGTGGTCAGGGTCTGTCTGTGCTCTGAAAAGGTTATATTTTAAGTCCTTGACATTAAAGATAATATTTCTCGCTGTCTTGGTTCTTCTGGCTTTGGCAGAAGTGATGCTAATTGGGAATCCATCCACCTGCACGAAGGGAAGAATGTGAAAAGGGAAGGAGAAGGATGCTGTCCATATGACTGATCCCAAGTCCTGAAGCTGTAGCCTAGTAGCCCCTAATGAGTAGGATAAGAGATATTCCTGTCTTTGGACTGATGTTTTGGGTTTTATGTCATGTTAGATTAGCCACTGGAGAAGCAGGGTGGTTCTTCCCATAGCTCAAACGGCTGCAGAAATGGCACATTCCCACATTTCTTCCAGTGAGCCAGCCACCAAAGGAGCTTGCACTTCATCACTATGGCAGCATTTCCCTTTCTCACTTGATGTTGCGAGGTAATAATTAAAGCTTTATATTTTTAGCAACTTTGTGTAATTTAGGGCCAATTTGTTGTGACATTCCCTAACGCTCACTTCTCATGGTACCTAACCCAGGCTGCTGCTGCACCAATCAGCAGTGATTTTGTTCTTAATTGCTGCATCTTAAAATGACAATTAAGTTAAAATTATATTTGCTAAAAACAAATTTATTTATATTGCACGTACGTTTCAGGCTATTAGGGAGGTATGAACTATAAGTCTGTCTTAGTCACCGTGGGTTTTATGAGTTTCAGGAATCAGTTAGCTTAAATATTTCAGCCCAATTTATTTGTGTGCTGGGACCCTTGTGGACAAGAGTATTGGAAGGCTAGAGGAAAGATAGTGTGGAAGCCTTCCAAACTCCATAAATCATCTTTCCCACTTGCAAGGAAGATGTATCTACACTCACACATGTCCCTGCTGCTAAAGCAGGTATCCTGCAGTCTTATGGCTGGATTGAGGATAGGGAAAACAGTTCCCTTTCCCTGCAAGCATGGCCCTTTTAAAATCCTCAATGAACTGGAATGCTCTGTTTTACCCAGTTTAAAATCATACCATCAGCATCTGGCTCATTTCATGAAGGGGCAAAGGGTAATGGCACCATCCGGATTAGGGAAAGCCTCCGTTTATTATCATTACATAAGTAATTTACCTCATCTTAACTCTGCTAAGAGCTCCAGTGATAATCTCATGATGAGCTACTTGCATGGCACAAAAGTCATGAACCTTTTTGGGTCTTCTGTGGCACTCGGGGGGGCCACAGCATGAGCAGTGGAGAGAGGTCACCAATCTAATAGTGACTTGTTCACATGCAAGCAACTTGTGCATTGCCACGTACAATGCAATGGAGTAAAATACTGTATGCATTGGGGCATTGGGATAGCTGCACCCACACTGGAAATTTAGGTGCTGACGTGAAGGAGAGTGGTTTGGGTTTGGTTGTTCCTATTCTGCATGTACAGGCTAAGAAGCACACATGACTAAACTGAGAACATTCTATGTGGATTGACAGTGTTACTAGAGGGTTTAATAGACAGGATTTTAGACCAAAGCAAGATTGTTTAACATGCAGGCTCGTTTATTAGAATTTCAATTCTTTTATGTGAAAAAGTAATAATATAAGGCATAATGAAATGCATTTGCTAAGCTATAGCTTCTCTGAACTAGGAGTTGTCTCTTGGTCCTGCAATACCCTGCCAGCTTCTGATTTACATGCACTAGCTTATGCCTGAAATATTCACTCTGGGAATGTGTCACCAATGTTCCCTCTAAGCAGGAGGGACAGAGGAGAGAGGAGAAACAGATGGAGGAGGGAAAAAAACAGTTTCTCATGTCTACATCTGAGATTCCTAGACTAGTCAGCCGGAAATCCAGTCCTGATGAGAAACCAAGCCACCCTTCTCAGCTGACAGCTGCGAAGACAGGACAGGGAAACTGGGGTTGAATGAGGCCCTGGAGCCTCCTGGCTCTCCTGCTCCAGGAGCTGGGGCCCACCAGCCCATGGGCACCTACACATCTCTCCCTAAGAAGCTATGGCCACTGATGACACCTTCTAAGAGTCTTTATGTCAGCAACTGTGTCTGAGCATCAGCAAACGTTCAATACAAGCCGTCTTCCAAAGGAAGGAAGCAAATCCAAGCTTTGGCAAGTTCTGATGGCCCCACTCAGCCAGTCCATCTAAAGGAGCCATTGTTCAGTCTGAAGTCCCTGCAATGCAGCTGAACCCTTCATCCCAACCCACCAGAAATCATCCAGAAAGTACATCAGCACGGGCTTCAGGGCTTTCTTCTCCTCCCTTGAAGGCCACAGCACCAAAAAACAAACAAACAAAAAAACCCAATGAAATCCATAATGGCCCTTGCAGAGTGCTGGGAGAAGAGATGCTTGGGATTCATCAGGTAGTTGGAGCAAGGCAATGCCCTGATCACAGCTGAACCTCGTTCTGCAGGCTGGCTCCTGCTGAGCTGCCAGGTGAGGCGGGGTTCCAGCAGCGATTGCACCATACATGTTAAAAAAAGGTCTAATTCTCAGTCTGCTTCTGTCTTTTGAGACTGCTAGTGCTTTATTCTCAGCTAACGTTGTTCTAAGAACTGCATTTTGCAGGGGTGTTTTGTGGAACTCCTTCATGACCTACTTTGAGTTTAAAATAACCTTATTAGTAACACAGTAATGATGCTTGGCCTTCCTACATACGATTTGTCTTCAAGGCATTGCACCAGCTTCAAGTAATCTTCACAGTGAATCCGAGAGGCAGGTACTTAATGCAGTTAACAACAATTCTGTTAAAAAGGGAGGAGATACAGCAAATAGCTGTATCTTAGCTATGGTTTCCACAGGATTGTTAAAGACTAGTACTAATTTCCTAATCTGTTGAAGAAACTAAGTCATTAGGATATAGGGAGGTAGTGGCTGCCCCACTTTTATCCAAGACAAACTTTCACATGTGTGCAGACAGAGTTAGGATAACAGTGTATGTTTTCACTGACACCAAGATGATTTCTGGTGTTTCAATCCCTTAGGGGCTCTTCCAGGTAATGTGACATAATGAAGCAGGCAAGGATCATGGCTAGAAGCCCAGGAGAACATCTCCAAGTCCTTACGGGTGCCAAAATACTTGTGAATCTGGACTAAGTCTTGAACAGGTAAGAAAAATGTGAATATTGTATTTTGGCCATTTGTTCCTCATCAGGTTTCTGGTTTTGTCCTAAACTAAGCCAAGTCCCTTGCTTACATGCATGTTAGATCCATTGCAGGTTAATGGTCCCAGCCCACATCTGAGCTGAATGCTGGCTCCAATCGCCTCCAAGATCTTTTGAAAAAAGGCTAGAAAGCATCCAGAGAAAAACAAGTGCTGTATTATACTGATATGCCATCACCTGTAATTAGATCTGAGTAATTCCCCAAGCAACCAAACAGCCCTTTAATGCTGCATTTTTGGGCCATGCTAAAGCACTTGGTACGCTACCGTATGTTCTGGCACAGTCACTTCATTGAATGTCAAGTAGAAGAGGATTTTATATGAAATTCAATGATTCCTGTGAATAGGCATTGTATGGGTGTATTTTAAACAACTGTAGAACCTCATCCTACATTCTGATCCTGCCTGAAGGATGCTTGAGAGGGAAGAAGCTAGAGGAGCAGCTTCCCTGAGTGCTGCTTGATGGGACACTCCTGTTTTAAGCAACAGGTCATCTTTTAAAAATATTTTTTTTATGCCTCTGCTGTAAGGAGAGAAACCTTGGTTTTGTATATTTTCTGAATACCCTACCTTAGGACAAGGATTGATTTTTTTTAAACAGAGGGAGGAGATCCTTCCAAATTGAAGCTAAGGTACTGACATACTCCCACTGCAATAAGCCAGCTTTCCTCCCCACCTATATTTCGTATTAATTCCCTGGAGGGGACACTTAGATAAGAAATAATACATCCTGTGACTCATTGTAGCTTGTGTGGAGCAGAAAATACCTCTGAGAAAGGCACTGCACAGCCCAGTGCACCTATTCCCAGAGCCAGCCAGTAAGCAGTGCACTTAAGAGGGCTGCTTCTCCCCAAATCAGCTGTGACAGGAAGGACAGTATGATTTTCTTTTATTTATTTATGTATTTTTTATTTGCTCAGTAAAGACACCGCAATGACTCCTCACTGGCAAACAAACGTGCTTACTATGTCTTTAAAAGCTGTTCTGGGAGGTCAGTACATTTATCATGGGAGCAGCCAGCAGATGTAATTGGTTTTAACAAAAAATGTCAGGAAAAGTTGTTAAAAAGAGACTTTTTCCAGATTTCTAGTTGATCACTTCATAGCCTGCTGTATTGCTCTTAATCTTAATCTTTCTTGGTGCTCTGCTACTGGCCGTGGCTGGAGATGGACCTTGGTCTGACTCAGCCTGCGCTGGAGGGGAAGGACATAGATGGATGAAATCATTCCCACTGCAGGGAGAGGGGAAGCTGTTCTCCATCTGATGGCAGTGCTCAACTATTCCTCCACATGAAAATGTTTCCTGCTTACCCAAGTGAAATCAGTGCAACTGAATTATTTCATTCTCATTAAAAAGAAATGCTTTTAAAAGGATTAAGGAAAGAGCGGGAGAGATGGAAAATTCTTAGATCACAGAATGAAAATAGTTACAAAATGAAAATCCAGGTCCCACTTTGAATATTCAAGTATAATATCACAATAAATACAAAACCTTCTTTTACTGTTTTATTTAGAAACTATTTTTGCTGCAAGGTTCACTTTTGATTAGTGAGTTGAAGAAATTCTGAGACTATTTAGTTGGTCCTTGTCCTATTAAGTTTAACAGGAGACTGAATAAGTCCAGCCCTGGCCCCTCCTCCTTGGTCCTGGTTTTGAGGTAAAAGGCAATCTGTGTGTGAAGCAGATGGGACAAAACATATATGACAGCCCCTCAGGCCTGTTTTTTGGAGGCGAGTCCTGGTTATAACTTTAGAAAGGGAGAATTAAGTTTGTAATCTGACATGTGAAATACCTGCAGGAGACCCAGTGTTTTCAGTTGTGCCACAGACCATCAAATGCATGGGGATCTCGGCCCAAGGGGGTTATCTCAGAGCTCATCTCTGTGGCTTTCAATACTATTAATAAATTGTCCCTCTTCAGAAGCTGCATTAGCTCTAGATCCTCACCTTTGAAGGGCTAAGTAGCTTCTACATAATGAAAATTACAGCACCACATGGGGCTTAATGAAAACACCTGGTGCCTGTATGCAACCACTTTCAGCTGTGAGTCTGAAAGTGTTTTTACAAAGATAGGTTCACACCAGGTTGTTTTTTTGATGGGAAAATGTGATAGACGGAAGATAAATCATATAAATCTAGGCTCTATTCTCTGTTCATTAAAGCCTGCAGATGTTTCTTTAATCAAAGAGAGCCAGAGTACACCCAAACCTCTTGAGACATTCACCCAAGCAACAACTAATTCCAAAATGACTTAGGGACTGTCTGTCCTGCTGCCTTCTCTAGCAGCACATGGGAACCTTTCATGTAGGTACCCCAGGGATCTCTAGACTTTGGGCTCAGCCTGCAAAGGTGAAACTTGCTCCCACCATCAGGAGGAGCAGCACTATGAGGATGGCAGAGTGGGAAATGCCCATTGCCTTTCTACCTGCAGCATCACCCAAGGAACAAGTGTCCAAGGAAGCCAAAGAGCCCAGAGCTGCTCCCGGCAGACATCTCAGGAAGATTTCATGGCAGAGAGATTGCTCTGAGGCAAGCACAGAGAAAACAATATTAATTTAAGCAGACAATGAAATTAAGCCTACAATTTGGAGCAAGGGAGATTGTTGGCTGTCTCAGCAGGAAATTACTGTCCTTTAACCAAGTTAGGCGGGCTGGCCCTGAAGCACTTGTGCAGCTCACCTAGGTGCCCAGAGCACTGACAGGTTCGTGATAGGGAGCCCTCAATATGAGCCCAAACACTTCTGGAGAGGCAACGTAGCAAGGGCAGTTGATCTAACCCAAAACTGGCACTGCCCCTGCAGGGCTGAGGGTCTCTCAAGCCTGTCAGTAGTTTTAGCTTTCAGAAAATAACTGCTGAAAAGGATGATGCTGCCCCTTGTTCTTTCCTGGGAAATCTGAGGAAGTCGTGGTGCTAATCAGCAATGGAGAGCGTGCATGAAAAAGGCCCCGTGGTGGGAATAATCAGGAAGGGAGAGCAAGTGGGAATAAAAGAGTCTTAGTTCATTGAAACATCTCAAGTTCTGAAATTCTCCAAGGACAGAGTAGATTCATGATAATCCTCCCAAACAGTAATTGAAAACACAGCGTCGTCATCACGGTTAGAGAACAGAGTGGAGTTAACTCAGTGAAAATGTCAGCTAAAATATCTTCTCCCTTTCATCTGTAGGTGAATGCTTAATGTATACTTTGTATAAGAAAGAGTAGGAAAGTTGAAAAGGTCTTTTGGCAAGTTCCAAGCCTTCTGTAATGTCAGGACATTATTTCACTGACTCAGAGCAATGTTCATATGTATGTTAATAATCTCCCTTAAATACCAATTTGAACACAAGCTCCTGAAGATAAAATCCATTAGATATTTCTACAGATGAGTGCTGCAGGTCTGAGAACTTGCACGGCCCAAGCACGTGGCAGCACGGGAAGCAGCAGCAACCCAATAACACCCACTGCTTCATAAACATAATGGAAATGAGTAGAGCCTTGCATACCTAATGCAGCTCCTTTGGAAGTGTTAAGGGCTGCCTTAAAACTGTGGGTAAGGAGGTGAGGGCTTGCCAGCTTCTTTCAAATGAGGTAAAACATAAGATGTTAAATTATGCATCTCGATCTGAAGAAGTTAGTGAAAACATCTTCAGAAGAAAGACCTAACTGTCAAGACTCCCCCTTTGCTGCCTTCTGCCTATAGGCAGGCAAATATGTATCTTCATCCCAGCCGTATGCTTGGTGGAAATGTGGATTTATCATACCTTGTGCTGAGTTCATGTTGGAAGGCAATTAGTGAAAGAGCTCGAGCACAGGCCATCAATATTGCTCTGCTTGATTAAAAAACCCATCTGGAGCTGGCAATAAGCTAGCCTGCTATTGGCAGGGGTTATTTAGTGCATCACTGTTCCTCCACAAAACTCTGTATTCCCTCCATTACCACGGGGTGAGATGCCCGTGGGCAGAAACCTGGGAGATGGCTCACGAAGTGACTATGAAATGGGGTGAGACTGTGTCACTTGTCAAAGAGATCAGCCCCGGAGGCTGCCAGCTCTCTGCTTTTTGGTGCAGCGGCTCCGACTGAGGGGTTGCAGATGGATTTTCTTCCTGTGGCTGCGTGAGTCATGTTGGCATGGAGTGAGAGAACTGCTTCTGGTGGTCAGAGGACTCCCAGTTTAAAAAACCTACCACTAGCCTTCCTGCACGCACCGCCAGTTGCAGCTCTGGACTTTCCTCCAAAGCCAGTTGATGTAAATGAGAAAAGACACTTCCTAACTGCACACCCAAAGTTAAAAGGCTCTGGGACACGTCTGAATGTAGCTCAAAGAAAACTGCCTGCTGCTGTGATTCAGCCCCAGTAACCCAAGGGTAGCTCTGGTTGTTACAGTCAGCTTGTTCCCAAAACTGCTATGGGAACACAACACAAACTCCTCTGGGGAACTTTCAGGGAATGGGCCCCACAACAGACAATCTGTGTCTTTGTAAATTAGAGATGGAAGCAACAGGAATACTCAGCCCCTATTAAGGAATAGATTGGAAGCAGGAGTTTAATGATGATGTCCTTTGTCTGCAGCATCTGCTAGGTTTTCATTCAGCTCCTTTGGTTGCCACAAATAAGACAGGGTCAAGTGACTGTAGCCTCTTGTGTTGTAGCCCCAGCGGGGCTAAGGACAGGATGAGACAAGACCTCAAGACCTCAAGAGGATGAGACAAGAGGTAATATCTTCTATTAGACCATGTCTAATAGTGGATGAAAAGAGATAACAGGAGTTCTTTATCAGTTCTGAAATCATCCTGGTGGTGGGCTGTGTGGGATGAGCACTGTGAAGAGAACAAAGCAAAGCAGAGATGAAACCTGCCTTAAATGAGCCTTTATTCCCACGTTGTTCCTATATTGGGTCCAGTTTGTCTTTGGAGCTAGATCTTCCATGCTGAAGACAGGCTGTCTGCCTGTCGTCATGCCTGTTAGTTCCCACTGTGTCAACTGCACTAATTAGGACATTTCCTTCCCATACAGACTTTCTCTTGGACATAGTTTTGCTTGAATGCAGAAGTTGATCTGAAATCAGTTGCCCCACTCCTCTGGCTGGGAATTTCGTACTCAGAGAAGGGAAGCTGGCTTACGGATGAGAAGTATGGAAATGGCAGAATGTGAGCACTTCCAACATGAGAGTCCAACATGGACTTCCACCCTCATACCTATTCCCATAGGTGCCTCTGCTTGTCCCTGTCATAGCCATGGGAGAAATGTCATCAGGAAACTTTCCAGGCTGCATTTTTTTTTCACCAATTTGCTTTCATAGCACAAGACTGGGGCATTGCTTCAGCTTTACATTCTGAAGCTAAAGGGGGTAGCTTGAAGGTGCAGGTAGTCAGTATGTAGGATGGTCAGACAAGAGCAAAAGGTCTCTGCTTGTTGGCAGGGAGCTATGGTGATTGTGGAGATCTGAAACGAAGGAGAAGAAAAAGAGAAAACATGATGAAGTAAAGAAGTTAGACCTGATGGATACAGTCTCCCCAGGACTGGTTTCTGATGCATTGCCATTTTCACTGAAAGTGATGTATTCCAGAGAAAACTACTCCCAGGAGTGGAATCATTCAAAGATGAAATGCCCTTTTTTTTTGGGGGGGTGAATCACTGAGTCATTAACAAAGGAAACCAGCTTGATTGCTTCTTTTTAAACCTATTTTTGTCAGATTCCTCTGGCAGTGGAATTTCACCGCTCTCAGCCCAGTCAATCTCCACTGCCTGCAGCCACTTGAATAAGGGAGTGGTGGAGCAGCATCTCAATCATCTTTCCATGCCCAGGCATTCAGAAAAGGCTGCATTGCCTTTCACTGCAATATATGGTCTGTGTTTCATCAGTGCCAGGAGGTTATTAAGTCCTTTCCATCTCAGTGCTGGTACATTTCCTTTCAAGGTTCAGAATCTGAAGACAAAGTGTTAGGAAAAAAAATCCCCTTTCAGTCATCCTGGGACAAAACTCTTAAATTTGTTTGAACATTTGGAGCCAAATTTAGCTCTGTCCCAACAGGACATGACTACTATTAAGGCCTATCAGTCTGAACATAGGATGTGATTCAGTCCTAAGAACTTTAGGCTATACTCTATTTCTTTGTCCTGTGAGGTGGGACCATGAGGACAGATGGAATCTCTGCATATTATTAGTTTCCATGGTACTTTGCCGTACTGTTGCCTGTATTTTAATGTGGTTTTAATATGTATTTCAATGGGAAGTATTTTAACGTGACTAGTTCTTCACAGTAGAGTTTAGACTGTCTTGTAAGCCTGTCTCAAGGCTGCAAGAGCTGAGATGGTGTGCCATGAAGAAAAGAGACTATTTACATCTCGGGGCATCCATAATTTACCACAATCAGGTTGATACTTACTTTCAGTGTTTGCCTTTAGCCATTTTAAAGCTCAAATAGCTCAGTAAAGGCCTGGGATTTCAGAGGGACAGTTACATACAGCAGAAATGAAAGCCCTTGATGTTCCCCAGCACAGATGCTGGTCCTGCTGCAGCAGCAGGACCGTGCTGCACTCCAACAAGAACTTTCTTTCCAAGCTCAGGAGTTTCTCTCAGTTTGCAGAGTTTGGATTTATATGGGTCATGCTGCATGTTCCTCTGCTGTCCTGGATGTTAGTTTTCCCTGTGTGCCATGGAAGAGGGAAGAAGGGCAGTGCTACAGAAGAGCCTGCGCTGCAGGAGGGTTTGGAGGATGGCAGGCAGTATTGCTGTGGAGCTGGATGCTCCATGGCTGTGTTTCTGTGTGGTTTTGGGACAAGCCTTGGCCTGTGTTGGGGAGGAGCGAAGGGCTCCCACCTTTGCAGCCTGGCCAAGGTGGAGTTGTTTAACTGGACACCCAAAATATAAACTGGAGGTCTGGACCTGGGTGCCCTCTGCCAGGAGAACACACACACGCTCTCAAGCACTCATTGCAAGGGGCACTTAGTCATAAATCTGACAGGACTGTGCAGGATGTCATGTGGAGGGATCTTCTGCACTGGCAAATGATGGAAAGAAAACTGGCTGAGCCTGTCCCCCACCATCTGTTATTAAAGCATCTCAGTCCTGCCAAGAGCCTTCACTTATCTGCAGAAGCTTCCCACAACATCGCTCTTCTCCCGGCGAGGGTCCCCAGGGTCCTGCAGGGCTTCAAGGCTGTCTGGGTCCTTCCTAAAGAGTGTTCAGGCTTGTGTGCAGTGCTCCGAGCTGGGGATGCAGTCCTGCTGCTCAAGGATCCTGGAGACAAGTTGCATCTGGTGGCCCAGGGAAGGGCACACAGGGACCAAGGGCTTGCAAAAGAATATTTTAAAAATAGATTGGGGTTAACTCAAATGCTACCTGGAAAACGAATGTTTGCTATTCCATTTTAAACAACTTTAAATGGAATAAAAGGATTCCCAGGGGACAGTTTACATCCTGTCCTGGTTTGTAAATTCAGATGTCAAATAATTTCCTTGGTAACAAATTGGTTCAGATTTCACCTTAGCTGCCAAGTCTAGGAATGGAATTTGTCAGCTGAAGGAAGGTCACTTTCGGTGAACAAATTCATATTACATTTATTCCTAGGTGGAAATAATTCTAGTCTTCTCCTTCACCTTTGGGTGTCAAGCCAAGTTCCTTCCACGTGAGAAGAATATTACAAACGGATGTATTAACAAAATTTGCACCTGAAGATCAGCACTTTAAGACACAGGTAAGCAACTTGTTAAATACTGGCAGAATTTGGGGATATTCTGTTAATAGAAATTGATACTCCTTAAGACTAGCAGACATGAAGTAACTAATACTTGGGTAATTCTCCCCTGATGCTCCTTATGCTCTCATTAGCTTCTATGTTCATTTAGGGCCTTGTGAACCCTATAAAAGCTGAAAAGCTGAATATGAAAAGAGGGAAATAATTTAAACTGGTTGCCAGACTAGTATTGCAGAGCTGGCAATGGAAACTGCATTAGGAGCAAACTCAACCAAAAGGCATTGTTCACACTGGATTTTAATTAGCCTAATGGCCATGGCTAAAATGCAATCAAGTTTATCAATTGAAAATCCTCTAAGCTGTCTATATTTTGTGAAGAATTAATGCTAGAAGACCATTCTGAAACAGAAAGCCGTTATTCATGCAGTGTATGATTTAAATAGTAATTATAGTATATACAATTTAAATTACTTCAGCTCCTCAGGTACAAAGAAATTAGGGAGCTAATTTCAGAAGTACTAGCTGGCTAGTTTCTTTTTATTCAAGGGTTTTTTTTGGTTATTATTATTTAACAACCTGTTTAGGCAGGAGGCACTAAGGTCCACTATGCCCTTCCAGCACCACGGGCACCCCCTGAAAGCCTCCAGGGACCATTCCCAGCAATTTGCAGAGGGTGTCCTTGCTTTTTCCTTTTTGGGGTCATTGACTCTGAGTATTCTTTATTCACTTTTTCTAAAAGATGCTATATCCTCCCCCCCAACTCTCCTTATCCTTACTATTTTCTAACAAATGGGGTATCTATACTATCCAAAACTTTTCCTCCTTAATGCAACAGCCTTAACTGTGTAATTAGTGATTTTTTTTTTCAATTTGACACTGTTTTTCTCTACCAAACTTCTTTGTTTATATGGAGATATTCTTAGATGTTATGTGCTGTATGCAGATCCTGCTGTTGGGAAGATGAGACACAGAATACCATAAATTGATGAAAGACACTAGCCACTTTCAATTTGTTCTATGGGCAAAGCTACAAATAGCACCTTTAGACATAGATGTCAGAGCTTGGCAAACTGTTCTACTCGGCATCCCCCCCCAAAAAAATCAGGATTTTCCTGTAAACATAGATCTTGTTTTTATTTGGTTTGTGGGAGCAGGAGTATTTCATTGCACTGATACTGGTTCATGCAGTTCTGAGACACAGTCCCCAATACTTACCTGTTATTACAGCTATTATTTTAATATATCAAAGCCCAGATGTAACAGCTTGACACTGTTATAAAGCAAAGTACTTTGACATTGTTGAGAAATGAATAAGTCAACACGATTCACTTTAGACTTCAAAAAATATCACCTACATCCACACTTCAAGTGCACTTCCAAAGCCCACAATGTCTACTTTGGAAATGCATTCTCCTGTTATTTATTAGCCTAAAATCCCAGTCTGCCTGTGCAAGTTCAGCCTGGAGGAAAAGAGTCGTATTTTCTGAACTCCTTGATCTCCTACATCTGCAATGGCAAAACCTGCACCGAAAACCAGCCTATGGGCAGACTCCAGCACACACCATTTCCAGGAGAGCTGTGGGTGAAAGAGGTGAGACGGCTTAGAAAATAATAATGAGGTTTAAGCTAATTGAAAAGACTTTCTTTTCCTTTGGTAAGGTTCAGGTCCCAGCTCAGCTGATGACCTTCAAGATCTATTGTGGAAATTTCAACAGCGCTGACATTCATTACATAAATTATCCTTCCTGAGTAAAGAATAATCACATCAGTTAATACAGTTCACTAGTTAAATTTACTTTATTGTATTTCACGTAGCCCTATTTACACTTTAAGACCCAATTTGTTCCTGTCTATTGGAATACATATCGATTTTTTTCAGCTTTAGCATGCTGCAAAGCAGTACTGAGGTGAAATTCTTTGGATTTAGCCTTTTGCATGAGTATTTACTTTTAAGAGGGTAAGAGTTTTTTGGAAGAGATGAGAAATAAGTGTGAGGACACTTATGGCCGGGACCCGAAGGATGAAAGCATCCAATCCCCACGGAGAGCCAATTTCACAGTAGTTAATAAAAGCCAAAATAGCATAAAAAATGGCAAGTGAAGAGACAGCAGCCACCTGCCAGTCTGCAATATGACCTTGCCTTTTCCAAGCATTCTTATAAGGAATTTATTTATTTTTTTTTATATATATAGGTACGGGGGGGAAGGATTGGTGCTGGTTGCCTGGTTTGGCTCCCCAAAGGGTGGCCCGTGAGCAGGGGTGCGCTAGGACAGGGTGACGTTGCTGCTGAGCCCCTGCCAGGCACCGCCGGCCGCTGCTGCGGAGCCGACTCTAGAGGGAGACGCGAGACGCCGCGCGGGACCGCGGGAACGCTTTGCAAGGTGCCTCTGTCTGCACAGAGCTTTTTTTATTTTCCCCTTTTTTTCCTCTTTTTTTTTCTTCTTTTTCCAAAATAAATCTCAGCAAGAGCAAAGGGCAGACATGTGACTATTAGAATTTATCAGCCTGGGGCGCAGCCTGCCTCCCTCCTGGCTCGTGTTAGCATTTTAACATCGTGCCCGCAGCAGAGACCTTTCCCTCGGGAATTTACTCGCTGCAATAACTAATTGACTCTCTGCATCAGGGCATGTCAGAGGGATGAGGCTACTCCAGTACGTGCAACGTGCCACTCGAAAGAACAGGAAGGAATTAAAACAGGGCAATAGAATGAGTTTTTGCAGTTTTTTAAATGTAAATTTTTGAGAAACATTAAGAATTTTGGTTTAGTATCTCCAAATTGGCATTGGATTCTTCATTTGAAAGGGGAGCTTTTTTTCTTTTAAAATCTGAACAGAATTTTTAAGAGAAAAGTAAAACAGTTTACAACAAATGCAAGATTTAATTCCACGTAGAACCAGAAGTTTCAGGTATGCTCAAACAGTCTCTTTTTCTTTAATTATTTCCTCTCATAGTTTCCATTCTCATTTTGATTCAGCCAGGATTATTTTGCTTTTCCCAGGAACAAAGCATGCATTAAATCACCCGCTTCCATCTGCAGTGTTTCAGACAGGGCCCATGGCAATTTTACTTGCTCTGTGATGGAAAAGAAAAAAAAAATGATGAGGATTTAAAATTAGAGCTCTGCCTCGGAGTAGCAGAGACACCAGAGCACATTACCACAGGCAGCATCACTAGTTCCTGCACTCATATTTGCTGTAATCATTAGGGGTTGCACAGTGATATCCCCTTTAACTTGCTTTTAAGCAGCTCGGGGTCCTTAGGGTGTCCATGAGCATCCAAGTCTCCTTCCTGAGAGTCCTTTAGCCCAACAATGTCACTTGAAGTTGCTGATTCCCATCCAGTCCCATGTGGGACGTTCCTGTGCACACACTGGGTTTACGCGCCGGGCTGTATACATCACCCATATACATCACCAGGTTTTTCTTTAGGATATTGTAACACAGCCCCGCTTGCCTATACGGAAAAGCCGTTTACCTCCTGGAAGGCAATATGTGGCAAGAGGCTGTAGTTTCTATGGAAATAGTTGGGTTTGTTTGCTTGGTGCATGAAGGAGGCATTTCAAAATCCCCCCCGAGGCTGAGTGCCTGCGTAATCCCATGCTCTCCAAAGGCTTTCTCGTGGGAAATAAGGACTCATTGGTGCTCCACGCTTAATTCAGCTCCAGGGAAGCCCTGAGGAAGTTTAAGGAGCCCGTGTGGAGCTGGGTGCATTCAGGTGCTGTTGCATGGCTCTTCTTTCCCCCAAGTGCAAAACTTTACGTTTTAACGTAATTGGGTTCAAAATTGGTTTGTGATGTTGTGAAGTAGGTAAGAGCCCAAAACAGCCCTTGCCCCAGATTTTCTATAACATTAACCCAAGATATTGAAAAGGAACAGGAAAAAATAATTAAAAAAAGGACCAGAAAGAAGATAAAGAAGATAAGAATTGATGATGTTTTATTTGCTGAAAGAAGTTTTTGGCCAAGTAATCCGCGAACCTGATGCTTCAGATAAACCCTTGTTGTGCATGGCTGAGACCTCTGTGGAGGCCAACGCCTGGCAGACAGCAAGGCAAACGCCTCCTTGAAATCACCAGCGCTAATATGGATTTAAAATAATCCCATTGAAATGCACTGAAGATGGCAATTCCTTTCCAGGCTCAGCAAAGCAGCTCAGCTTTCTGGAGTATATAAAACTGTCTGAGCGAGGACAGCCCACGGAAGCTACTTGGCTAAATGAAAATGGAATCGAAAAAAAGAAATATTATGAAGGATCGTGGCCGTAAAAATAAATCCAGTGTAGGAAGCGGCACTGACAGAAAAAAAAATGGTCACAGATGACTCTCCTGCACTATCAACACTGAAAATGAGGCATTTGGAAGCAGGAAGTCTCATCTTTATGCCTGGCCCCTCTCTACAAATAGCGCTGACAGTAAATTTTAATCTCAGCCCTGATTGCAGGGGACAAAGTGAAAATAAAAATCCCTTCCCAAGGCTGTAGTAAAGCCGGGAAAAGCAGCGAGCTCCTTGGATGGCCTCGGAGAGGCTGACGGATGGGCTTCCCATGCTGGTCCTGGTCCTGCAAATATCCTCTAAGCAGGAGCAGCTTGTGGGACAGGGACCATGCAAACGATGTAGAAACAAATCCTGGTTCTGTGCTGATAACCCCCCCACGTCCTTCGCCGTGACACAACCACCTCCTGCAACGCTTCTCCCTTCAAGCAGGCACTTAAATCTCCCATTCGTTTCACTGGGACATAGGCAGCTGCTTAAGCACTTTATTGAACAGGAATAGACTTTCGCAGGCGCTTGTCTGTCAAGACATAAACCAGCTCTGAAGCAAATCAATGAATTTTCCCCTCGTATCTGCACATGCATAAAACATGCAGCGGAGCCGAACGCTAAATCAAGCCGCGGTGCCGGCTCCTCCTGTCTAAGCGAATTCTTGTTTGCTCCAGACCCAATGCCCACCAGATATTTCTCAGTTTTCCTGCATGAACAGGCACAACCGGCTCAGCTGCTGTATTTTTTCCCGGATTCCTTAGGTAGACCCAGTGGAACATATCCTGCATGAGGCATAAACAGGTCTATAGGACCGCTAGCAACACCGATGCCACAGGGAGCCTAATGAAATAGCACAGGCAGAGAAATTAAAAGCATTAATCTACCTGTAGATCCAGATTTACCCCTCTGAGAAGGGAGCTCTCTAAGTTGCAATACTTTAAGAAATGCACACAGCTAACATCAATAAATTAGCTCTCATCATATCTGTTTTTCAACATAGCTGTCTGCTAGGTATATGCAGGGGCACTGCTAGCTCGGCTGTGGCTGAGGCTTTGTCAGCATTACCATTATTAAATCCTGTTTTTCAAAGTTTTATAACTTGCCTGTGAAAATTTACTCCAGGCTCAGAGCTGACATTTAAAGCGTCAGCTAAGAAGAGATTAATTTTTGAGGTTTATTTTTAAATGTGTATAGCTGGGGGGTGGCTTTACTGTTGCGTGGAAATAAAATGAATTGGAAGTTGACAGGTTGGGATGCTCTTCCGAGTATTGAATATTTCTAGACCTCAGCAGGGAACTTTGTTTTATTTAAGGCAGAGTCCTTGTTCTCTCTCCCATGGATCTAAACCCAGACCAGATTCTTCAGGGCATTTTCTGCCAGGAATCTGTGCTCTTGCTCTCAGGAGCACAGAACCTCTTTGCACCTTTTGTGTAGACATCCTCTGCTCCAGCATGAGACCTAACCCTGCTTAGCACACGTGTGAAAGCTTCCTGCCGTGGCTCCCTGTCTACACTTTGGCACTCACCAAAGCAGAGACGATATGAAATCATTAAGCCTTTGAGGAGCTCAAATACAGCTGCTCACAAAGCCCCATCAACTAACATTTCCAGAGCATGAAGGAAGGTCCTTTAAACACCTGACCATCCCTATGGTCAACAGAAATACTCCCTGTTCCCATACCTGCCTAATAAAGCCTCGGATTGCTGCATCCCAGCCCTGCTCCCACAAGTAGGATAGACCCCAGCACTGCTAAATCCAGCTGAAGGCTCCTCTGTTGACTCTGGGAGTTGCTGTTGGGAGCTCATGGAGACGCAGGTGTCCGCAGTGGGATGCAGAAGGGCTTCCTTGGGTTTCAAGTTCAGCCTCTGGCCCGAGGCTGGTTTTGGGGTTGCTGCGAGGCTCAGCAACCCCAAATTCATTACTTCCTTAGCCAGCTTCACAAGAGCCCCATGCTGTGCAGCACCCTGAGGGAGCTGCCAGCCAGGAACGGTCCCACCACCCTCTGCAAACCTAAAGTTTCATCCCTCCTCTGTGCACTGACACCTTCTTGCGTCTTCTGCTGCTCATTGTCCTTGTGATGCAGCTTGGACTCCTGTGATGTGCCTGCTGGGGTTGGATCTTTATCTGCTTGGCTCTGTTATCTTCCTGCCCGTATCCTCCTTCAATGCTTTTCCCCGACATGAATTTAAATCTGTTCCCCTTATGCCGAGCCCCCTTCCACCGCTGATTGCTGTGCTTGTTTTGTGTCTTATAGTTGCTCAGGAATGAACTAATTTAGCCGAGGCCAATCTAAATGACAAACTAAGTTTTTCTCTAGTGGGCATTTAAACTTTTTAAAAGTGGCATGATTGTAAAGGCAGTATAGAGCCAAGCGTCTGGCAGGCTTTGCATTTGTCACTAGGGAGACAAGGGCCATCAATCTAACTAAATTGCTGTGTCTATATGAAATACTTGGCAATTATCAGTCAGTGGAAAAAAACAGAAAACAAGCACAAATTGTAGGCTTTGCACCCCAGCCATGCAAGAGCAAAAATCTTTTTTTTTTCACCTTTGTCATTTTGGGATGTGACCCACAACAGGAACCTGCACGAAGCCAAGGAACATCTCTCCCGCCCAGCCAGATGCTCATGAGTGGACAAGACCATGTCAGATGTTCTTTTGATTTTGCAAAATGCAGCATCCTGCCCATATGTCACGGAATATCCTCTCGGACCTGGGATGTCCAGACACCCACCAGCCAGCTTGGTAGCACCAGAGAGCATTAGATGCTCTGGCAGAGCGTGCCTGCAACCAGCTTTCCATTGCTGCTTCTCAGTAAGCCAGTGCTAGATTATTTTGCAGCAGCAATATACTCTGTTGGTTTTTACAGGTCAGCCTGTTCCCAGCAGGGTTGGAACAGTCCTTTCCTTAATGCAAAATGGCTAGCAATTCCTGTGGGAGTCTGTGATGATGAGTTGCCTTCCAAATTACGTTTTGTTGTGGCCGTATAGAATATGGTTCCTGATTGCTTTTGCCTCCTAGATGTATTGTCTTGCCACGTTGGATATTGGAATGCAATTTTATTTCAGGCAAGCTCACTCTGCCGCTGCACAACTGCTTTCTTCTTTTTTTCCCCCCTGTCCCAAGCACTCAGTGTGATGAGATTAAAGTTGCTTTGAGTGTCATCCAGAGAAATTCAGCCTTTGCCCAGCCTTCCCTTCCCATGACGTGTCCCAGCCCCATCCTCTCTCTACAAGAGCCAGTTTGATTTGCAAGCGATATCAATAGTTCCCTTACACCATTTTTGTCTTACATGGTAAATCATTTTCCCTTTGTGGCATAGTGTCAAATGCTTCCCTGAAATCATGATAGATGATGTCTTCTATTACATACTTATCTAGCAATGCCCCGATGTACTCAGAATTCAAACACATTTTGTCATGCAGGAGCCTCCCCTCATGAGTGCAGCAGTCACTCAGCAAGCCCTGCTGGTATCTACTCTGGGCTGCCCTAAACCACAGTCGGGCTCCAGGTTTGATTCACACTTGGTGTCTACTGAGGACACTTTCATGGGGTTCCATCCTGCAGAAAGTGAGAAAACAAATGAGGAGAGGTACCTGGAGGGCCAGAACTCTTTAAAAAGAAGAATTAAGGATGAAGGGAGTAGGGATGGCTTTGGGAGATGTGAAGTTCACCGCACTGAAGTGCTGGCCCAAATAGCACCATGAGTGGACATTGCCTATCCTATCCAGAGATGAGCTGCACACCCACATGGTGGGGAGTGAATGTGTGTCTCTCCAGACCTCAGTCATGGTTCCCTTTGGAAGCAGGACACAGTAGAGACATGACGACTCTGCTATACCTACTCTGGGACTGCTTCTAGGGGCACGTGGCTTCCCCAGCACCTTCTGGGGAAAGCAGTGCCTGCAAACAGATTGACTTCCTGGATATTTATGGTTGATAAAAGCCTGAGGGTTTGGTGCTCTGCCCATCTGATCTAGTTCTGATGCCTGCTGCGAGCACAAGGCAGAAGTAACATATGGTAGCACAAACCACACCGATCGCCTGTCAAGCCCAGTATTATTTTTATTTGCGACAAATAAATGTGTGGCAGAGCTGTGAGTTCTCCTGGAGCAGGTATCTGCCAGCAGTCATGGAGCTTCCAAAAGAAATTCTTAGCATGCAGCTCAGCATGACTCGAAGAACAGCAGGCACATAGACCAGGCACATGTGGCATATACCCAGCCCAAGTGCCATATTATTTTTTATGCATGCTTCCCCTGGAAATGCATCAACCCAAAGGTAAAGTGTAATATAATATGTGGAACTGATTAGCTACCTGAAAAGTAAAGGGATGTTCAGACCAAACCTGAATTTGGTCTTGGTAGCAATAGCTTGAACCACCCATTGCTTGGATCTGCAGGGTGAAGGGGTGAAGAAGATCCTTTGCCCCAAAGGTGTGTGGCCCGAGGGGCACTCAGAGCAGCTGGACACAAGGACAGGCTCTCAGTCACAGACACACAGCCAGTCGCCGACTTCCCTGCTGGGTACAGCTCTGTCCATGCAGTTCCTAGACATCCAAGGTGGCACACAGATGAATTCATTGTACTGGCAGTTTCACGTAGCTTCTGGGAGCAGCTGGTTTGGGAACAGGAGTGTATTTTAATGACAGATTACAAATTGAAATTTAATGAGGAACAAATGGTGCACTTTTTGTCTCTGACTCGTAGTTTCACAAACAGACTTCCGACCCTGTAGATAAATATGGGGTGACCCTTTACAGTAAATGAATTGAATTGCCAAGGTGCAATTCTGCATATTATCCCTCCTCCCCAAGCAATGCATTTTTGGCATCCCTGTGGTTGCATCGTGCCAGATCAAAGAGGGGCACCCACAGCCCTTCAACATAGATGGGACTTTTACCCCCCTCATTGCCCTGTGGGTCACACCAGGGATACTCAGCATCCCGTGTTGGCCAAGGGCACGTGCAGGCAGCAGCCCTGGGAGCTGAGGTTTCATGGCAGGCCAGGGTGGGCTCGTGCTTCTCTGATGGGCAGCTTATCTCGTAGCTATCACTGAAGTGCTCTTCAAGTGACAGAAACAATGAAAAGCAATTAAACAAAGAGGTCTAAGGGGAATGTTCATCTCTTCTCGCTAAACGATGATGGATGTCAACGAAGGATGCATAGGAGAGAATATTTGAATGAGCTCCCCGTGTTGTGTCTGTCATTACTGATAGTACTGCGTTCGTGGGAATTTTCTCTGCTAGGAATAAAACTCGTGCTTGGCAGGACGAGCTAACAAGACCAAGCTTGTCTCAGACTTCTCCCTAGTTGTAGTGGGAAGGTTTTATCTCATCTTTCTGTGCTGAATTGGTGTCCTTTCCTCTGGTATCTGTCTCAGGGGCTTACAAGACAGGGAAAAGCAAAGTTAGGAAATGGTTTTGTTACCTGCTTCTCGTGCCGTATTGAGATGAGATGTTCAAATGCACCTGTGGACCTGGCAGCTTCCTACCAAAGTTACTTGGGTGTAAGATTTTAAAACTAGAAGTCAAATTTTCTATGTATAAAGTTATTTACCTCCTTCTTGATAGAAGATATTCACTTCCATAAACTTGATAATACATACAAAGCATGTTTTAATTTTAAGTCAGCAGCTTCTGGCATTGCAAAGTCCTATATACCCTCCTTGGGATCAAGGCCTGGAGTCCCATCCTGGTGACATCCTGATTACCTCATTTCTCACCTATTCTAGTGACCGCATGAAAATCATGCAAATCAAATGAAAATCAAATGCAAAACTCTTCCTCTAAGAAAAATTCCAGCTGATCGTTCCCTGGTGGCCCAGTATCAACACACTGGTAAGGAAGATACTGCAGATATTGCTGTGGGAGAAAAACTAAGCTGAACAGGAGTCTTCAATAAAGCTAAAGTTCAGGTACAAAGTTAATATCAGAGCTGATTATTTACAGAGAAAATCTATGTAGGAACCTGCAAGCAATTAAAATAAATTCAGAACATGAAACGTAGACTGTCTTTTTCTAAAGTGGCCTGAGAATATTATATTAAAAGTGACAGAGTAAAGGCAATACAGTTCCATACCCAGATAGAAAGAAAATAGCAGAAATGGCTCTATTTCAAAGAAGAGCAAAAAATAATTGACTCTATCAAAAGAAAACAATATAAAATGACTGCTAAAGGCTTTGACAGAACTGCAGTGCATAGCAGAAAGCTCCTTACATGAAGAATTAGCTCACTTAAAGTCAATCTATTTGAAGAATCCTCAAATCGCTACCTCTGGGTTTGGGAGTAGGGTAATTTAAATGGGTTTGTGAGCCCGTGTATTACCGTAACAATCGTATATCCTATGCAGAAGTCACAGAGACCTTGGCAAGGACAGCCAAGTCATTGCACCAGTGTGTGTATGATGTTGCCACGTTTGTGTCTGATCAGAACAAACTGCAGCTGGGTTTTATTTGGACTGATCAGAAGATCTTCACTTTTCAATGATTCATCAAAAACTCTCTAGACAGCTACAAAATATGAAACATTAAACAATTTTTGCTTTAACTGCTGCCTTCAGTACAGGAAGCTTAAAGCAAAGGTTACCCTTTCACTCAGAAGAGCCTCCCTGGTACAAAGTGGGGAACCATCAGGTGAGATTTCCTGAGACAAGACCTGTCCTTTGGGACTCTTTTGACTTCAATGAAATCCAAAAGAGATGCTCAAGAACAGGGATTAGAATAGCAAGGGGTTTTAGGTGTCTAAAAGGCCACCAAAGATTGTGGCCTGGCATGCTGGTATGGGATAGAACTTGCATAAGCAGGAACAAGGACATGAAAGCGTGACTTATTCCACATGAAATACTATTGGATACTGGTGACATACTCAAATAATCTTGTGCTGAATAGAATGTACGCCGAGTTTAATAACCATAGAGCAGCTCATAGAATTTTAAACAAATCTGTGAGCTGGCATTGAGGTGGCTATGGCTGGATTTAGTGTCTCGTCCTGAGAAAGTCCATTAGCAACTATCTAAATGGCCAAGAAAGAACCACATGCGACCAGGTACTGTGGGAAGGGACCATCAAGGGGACAAGCCTTGGAGCCCTGCGACAAGCACCTTGGAGGGGTAAGAGAAACCCTCCAAGGTCATGTGTAAAATCTCAAAGGACATAGCCAACAATTGTGCTTTTCCTTTCTTTTTTTTTTTTTTTTTTAGCAAAGAAATGGGCTGGTCTTTAAGGGCCTAGTGATATTAAATGAGTCAACAGCAATATTTATAAAGGCTTTTAATGCTCTATCTTGTGACATAGATGATAAACACCTTTATTGTGGGTCCTACTTCCTCTGTGTCTATGAAACACCGAAGTAGTTTTAATGGGGTTATGACTAATCTTTTGCTAATCACTGATCTCTTGGCAAACTCCTAGTGGCACAGCAAGAGTTACGCTTGTACCCCATGAACAGCGATACTGAATAAGTGTTGAAAAGGATTATACTTCATTTTTCCAAATATATTATATAAAGTTTCAATAGGAGAAGGAAAACACATCCCCAACAGTCTGTGAAGTGAGTCAATTAGCTTGCAAATGTGCCACATCAAACAGGATGCGGGGAAGACGGGGAGGAAGAGAGGAATTGCTCCAAGAGTTTTGCCTACTTCTTTTCAAGCGTGTGGTACAGAAATAAACTAGGAGCCAGATCCAAGACTGACTCTGGCTTGATGGTAAGATATATAATGGCAAATACTTGCATGCTTAAATGGCTCTGATTTCAGAGGGATTTGAGTAGCCAAGGGCACACATAGCCCAGAAACTGAGGTTGACACTTTCATAATGTGCCCATAGGCGTTGGTGACGTTGGTGATGTTTCTGCAGAGCTTGATGCAGGATCTGGTGTAGAAGGACGTTTTTTTTTTTTTTTTTTTTTTCTGATTTGGAAAAGCATTGATTCCCTTAGGAAGATGCACAACAGGAACACCGACAAAAACCAGAGATGTGTTCAATTGTTGATTTAGTAGATTTTGTGTAGGGTGGTTGTGATAAACAAAATGTGTTCTTTGGCATCTCTCTTCTTTTTATACTGAATAATGGCTTAGCAGTACCACATTCTTCCCAGAAAAGCACTATTGACAGTTCTATTTTGAACATTTGAACAAAAGGACGGTAGGCTACTATGAGCTATGTATACCTTCATGGAGAAATCAGACCACTGAGACATACATCCTGCTACCTAAATATGTTGATTGGGTTCAGAGAAGCCTAAGGTTTTAGAAGAACATAAGCTAGGCAGTCAATAAAATCCTTACATGAAAAATGTTATTTCATTCCAACCTTGCAATTGTCATGTTCTTTGCATCACGGTATGGCAGCAAAACAGTGGCAGAGGGCAAGCAGAAATTACTTTTAATTTATGATGATTCAGAGAAGGAGGAGTAGGGAACTCTTTAAGTACTGCATATAACTGGCAGAAACCCCTGTTCTTCACAAGGCAACATTTGTATCTTGGGACAAAAGGCAGTTGCTTTCATTCATGGGAGAAGGACCCTTGCAGACAATTTCTAGGCAATTCCATTTGCAGAGATGCTGTAAATGCTTAGTTTTATTTGTAAAGGTGGACAGGTAGCATTTGCCTCTCCACTTTCCTTAAATCAGAGCACGCAAGAGAATGTTTGCTGTAGTTAATGCCTTTGCTTCCAACATATCCAGAGCATTATTAAACAAAATTGTTTCAAAAATTGTTGGTTTAAATTTGCAATAAATTACCAGAGCTGTAAAGATCATTTAGAAGACAGACACATGCTATTTGCCAAGGAAAAACTTAGAAAGGGCAATGTTTGCAAGGAGGCAAGAAAGAACTCAGACCTCGCAGGCAAAGTTGCTTCTCAAGCCCACTTGAATTCAATCTTTTGCTTCCTGGCACCAGCATTAACCCAGGGCAGCAATTGCTCAGGACAGGACACCCAGGACACCGACCACTGCCCCATCAGTCCCTGTATTGCCCATTACCAAAGCAGCCCATTATGGCAATCAGTCATTCTGCTGCCTTATTTTTCTGCATTTTGCTAGTCAAAGCTGCACTGGGCACTGTGTCCCTGGGAATATGATGTCAGCTGAGTCATTCCCCAAGTTATTGAAGGAAAGGTCAGCTGTGCTCCGGCTCTGCCCCAACAGCATCTCGGGGACTATTGATCAAGCAATATCTACTGCACGCCATAGAGAGCAGCCAGTCACTTTTAGGTTATTTGCTGCAAAATAGCCCCGGTCTTGCAACTCAATTTAAAATAGGTTAAAAATTCATGTGTCCGCAGATGCTCAATGAGACAAGTAATGCAGATTTGACGTGTTCCTGGCAGGAGTCTTTTCACTGTCACACAGTGTCGGGAGTGTCACCCTCCATAAACCGTTCTTGTGCTTGCAAAAATGTTGGCACTCGACTCCCTACCCCCTATTTGCTTACAGTCCAAAAAGATGATGCTTAAAGAATGAGGATAAATAGGAGGTAAGTACATCTTCTTCATTTTAAATACATAATTATATATGTTTACATGTATATAAATATATAATTATATAATAATATAATTAAATATAATATAAAATATGTTTATATTAAATATATAAACCTTGCTATGTAAGTAAGGTTTTATGTATGACTTTGCTCCTTGTTTCATATTTTGATACGTGGCAGGCCACAACAGAAGAGCTGGCCCAGGTCAAAATTCCTTCTCTACTGGAAGTGTGTCGCAGCTTGGCTCAAGGCCCAGAGCATCCAGACTTTCTCGGAAATCATTTTTACCCATTTTCCCGCCAAACTCGGAGTGATTTTGAGATTCCTCCCTCGCTGGTTAATCGTGTAAGTCCAAAGGTGCCTTGTGTTGGCAACAGAATACGAGAAGCTTGGAACGCTTAGGGAAGTGAGCAGCTGTTTAAGTAAATAAAGACAGGTTTCTCCTAAAATTAAGTTTTAGAACCGTATGTTGGAAGCACGTTACAGCCGTTTGTGGCCAACCTAATTCCCACTGCTGTCAGTGAAAGTTTCTTGGCTGAGTTAAATGGGACGTGGGTGAGTACCCACTGGGGCTGTTGCCCCAGAGAGGAGCAACTCCAGGCCACTGCCAGTTCATTTTCAAGTGACTCCTTTGGAGCATCATGCCCCGCGTTATTAAGAAATGCTTCTTGCTTGCAATTATGGTAGAAGAAATCATTGCTTTCCTCATTCCATTGAAACCTCATCCCGCTCAGGGGAAAAAATGGACAGAGAAATGGCGTTTGGGAAGTGCAAGCCTTGCCAAGTCATTCTGCTGCCTCTTGCAAGAAGCATTTTTAAAGGGGGGTAGATTAGAGGATAATGTGATGGGATAATTCAAAAAAATTATTGAAGTGCACATCAAGACAAGTCAGTGATCAAAGTGAAACAAGTGCTCTTGTGTATAGGGAATGTCTAAATGCAATGTGATAAGGGCACTTATCCCCGACCTATTTAAATGTTTCTGGCCTTGGGCAGCAGAGATTCAGATTAAATGAAATGCATAACAATATCCAAGTGAAATTCACCTCTGCAATGCTTAATATGCTTCAGAGAGAGCATTATATCTGTTTTAGCTCTGGTATAATCACATAATCTTAAGGGCATGGTTTATTAAAAAAAAAGCCCAACACTTTTATTATACAAATCAGTAACGCAATATGTCAGGAGAAGAACCCACATATGTACACACATAGGAATCTTTGCGTTACTGATGTTTCTCTGAACTTTATCTTTTCTCACCTTCTTCCTGAGGCACAACATCTTGGGATTATGTCGTATTTCCTAAGTAATCCTAAAGATAAACGCGTGATTTCATACCAAAGGGGAAAAAAAGAATTCAAAGAGCACATGCAGCTGAGCCCACCAATATGAGATGCTATCGATCTGAAAATCTGCAAGTGGGGCTTCTGCCTCTCCCAGCCCCTGCAGCACCCCTGCAGCACCCCTGCAGCACCCCTGCAGCCCCAAAGAGCACCCCTGCAGCATGGGTAGAAAAGCACAGTGTGACAACTGCTCCACACCAAGAGTTCACAGAACAATTTCACAAACTGGTGGATAAATTTTGGCTCCTCAGCAGAGGCCCAGGCATCAGGCTAGGGCTTTCAGCACAAATGAATGTGTGCATTGCAGGGCTGCCTTTTCCATCTCAGGCTCATGTTGCAGCTGATTCTGCTCTACTTGGCGCAGGGCACTCGGAGCCTGCTTTGCAGTGGGTGCAGCTGCTCTCCCTGCAGGGATCCTGGGCTGCACTGATTCTGAGGAGCCCTTTTATCCACCAGGATCCTGCATGGCTCCAGCAGCACAGCCTCAGGGACATCCTGCATCTCAAAGCCTAAAGAGTAAATAATAATAGAGGTTGCAAGTCCCACTAAACAGAGCAGGTTCTCCCCAGATTGATTGCAGGCTTGTAAGTCATGGTCTTTAAACTTAAGGTGCTTCAAATATATATTTGATATAAGTTAAGGGGTGAATTTGTGTGTGCTGTTCCCGCTGTACTCAGGACCTCAACATGCTGTATGTTAAGGCACAGCTTCAGAGCCATAATAGTTGTTCATGTGCTCTTAACTCAGAGAAAAAGCAAGATAAAAGGCATTTCCTTAACCTCCATGAGAGAGGTTTAATGCTGCCTTGCAGAGGAGGGTACTTCAGAGTGCACATTTTTTAATGTCTTGTAGTGCTTCATCTCAGTGCCACCAAGCGGAGCAGGGGCTGATGCAGAGCAGGATAAACAACATTTTTGAATAATGGCTTGGGTTTGGGGATGTTTTCTCACCGTCCTCGTTCTGGATGATGAAGACAGAATTTCCTGCATCAGAATGACTTCTGCTGCTCCAAACCTTCCGTTGCTGATCCCATTACTCAACTCTGCAGGGCATGAGTCAGCTGTTGTTTCTATATCAGAACGTGCATTTCTTTATGCACCAACAATGTTCAGAAAATTACATTTATTTATTCACATTATCACTCTTGGGTCAGGATATCTGGTGAGAAAACCTTTTTCTCAGTAGATTCCCTGCTGGCAAGTGTAGGAGAGATCTTGGTTGAAATTGAATTCAGATTAGCATTATAGCTGAGCATTAGGGTTTGGTCAAGCTTCAGATGAGTGTTAGAACTAAGCATTAGGTCTGAGTTTTGGTTAAGCATATATTCCCTGGAAATAATATCTCTTCATCATGGGAAAAGACTGGTTTTGCTGGATTCTTTAGCTCAAAAATAGAGGGAAAAATCTTTCAAATTGTCCAAATGTTTTGACACTTATATTTATAAAGCAGAAATCTTCATTATCCTAGCAGTGCTAACAGAGATGCTGGTTATAGAAGCAGAAATTTTTAAATTATTGAAATTGAGATTTACTTCTTTCAGTAATCTGAATTAATAACCAAGAGAGTCTGACTGCCTAGACTGCCTTTGCTATAATCATTTCCAGCTTCTGACCCAAAGATTGCAAGCATATTTTGTACCAATACATTATATACCTATATGTGCTCCAGAATGTGGTCTCCTGTAGAAAACCAGGATATAAATCTGGGTGCTGACTCCATAGACCCAGACTCTCACTGGCCCTATCTTGGATCTTGCTTCCAGATCCGGACTAGCATACCCATTTCTGGGACTTTTAACCCAGAGTATATGGTCTGCCAAGGCTGTGAGAGTATACACAGGAAATAAAATGGTATTGAAACAACACTCTTCTGTTAAATAAAAGTGCTAGCACTTAATGAGCCTGATCTTATTTTGCAGGCTAGGAGTGGAGGAATCAGAGCAGTATGTTTATCATACTGGAAGTATTGCAGGCTCTGACAGGACTAGAAATGAGGGGAAGAAGGAAGGAAGGAAGGAAGGAAGGAAGGAAGGAAGGAAGGAAGGAAGGAAGGAAGGAAGGAAGGAAGG
>JAVCKT010005429.1:11557-21587 GCA_032273925.1 Rhynchotus rufescens
GCTGGGTATGATCCATCATCCGTCCTTCCTCCTTGGTGCATTGGTGTCATCTGCTCATATGGAAGCCTTTGGAGTCCAGACATTTTCTATTTTGTGTTTATACCGAGCCCAACTTAATTGGGTCTGATTCTTGGTAACTGGCATAGCTGTAATAAACAGAATTGTTGATCAACAGAGTAGCAGATGAACACCCTGGGTGAAATTGTGCCCTCTTCCACCTGCCCAAGTAGCTGGCAAAATCTTAGTGATGTCAGGTAGGCCAGAATTGCAGTCTGTGTCCATGGACTTTCTGCTTGTGTAAATGGGAATACATCAACATTTCTCATATATTGCTCTCTGCGTTCAATAAGAATATTTCTAGTGGCATTATTTATATGGACGTGTTTCCATCTGTTACTTCAGGAAAAAATGCGACTGCTGAAGTAAAAAAAAGTGACAGTAAAATTGGCAGCTGCTTACGTTGTCTGGCTCCCAGTATGTCTTCAGAATGAGCACTGCTCAGTTTACATTTTAAAAAGATGCATCTTTACTACTTGTGCGACTACTGAGCCAATAGCCTGGCAGAGCAGCGAGTTCAAATCTACTTTGTCTTGGCTCTTGGCCACCTAAATTGTCAGATGAATTCTAATTCCAAAAGTCTGTGTTCGCAAAAGTGGGAGAGAACCAACTTGAGCCTTCACTGGAGTCTGAAGTGTGAACAACTAGAGAGAAGAGAAAAAAAAAAAAGATATTTGTTTCCTCCTTCACGGGAAGATTTTTGATCACTGCAGAATCCCATATTTTCCAGTCAAATGCAGGGATCAGGGCCTCAGATAAGCTTGATGTGAAAATCATTGAAGAACAAACACCAAGGCACCCTTTTTATAGTTTGGGTTTTTTTTTTTTCTCTTTGCTGCAATCTCACTTCTTAATATATCTATTGTTGAACTGACAACAGACTTGCAAATTAAATATATTCCAAATTTCCACATACTTCAGGTATTTCTAATTTCCTTGACTGTCAACCAGAAACATTTTCTGGTCTGAAGAATGAGAGCAGCAAGGAAATCAATCCTTCTGTTATGTGTAAACAGCATATATCTTTGATTGTGGTAGGAAACATTCTGAGTAGTTGCACTGCCTTTTTCTTCAGCTTCCTTTCTTGAAAGAGGAGGGAAATAGAATGAGAATTACCCATCACAAAGCCACAGGTAAATCAAGCTTTAGTAAGGGTTTTGACTTTGTATTGAAGAATATGTGGGAACAAGTACATGGTGCAGTATGTTTATGTGTAGGCAAGAAGGGAAAACGAAAGTGCAGAGATTTGTGGCTCCAGAGCACTTTTAAAAATAAAAAATGCAGATGCATTTGCTCACAGAGCAGTAGCCAGTGAGTTCCTGGTAACTCCTGGAAGACAGAACTGTGGCGAGGGCCTTGCGAGAGCTGGGTATGGAAGGAAGAGCCAAACGAAGGCCAAATTTGTCCCTTGGGACCCCGGGGGACCAGCCCGGGGGTATTTCCCACTCAGAAATCAAAGATTCCTTTTACAAGATTTTAAGGATTTTTTGTGGCTTCTTTTTTTGTCTCTTTTTCTCCTTCCTGTTCCCACTATCCCAGTATCTGACTACTATAGTAGTTACGAATTTGCAATTAAGTTCCAGCCTAGCTGTGTTGTTCTAGTCTCAGCCTTTATTTATGGTGATTTCCATTCCCATCATCTGAACTGTCCCAATCCCATCATCAGCCTAAAGACCATTTAGGAAAACTAGGCCCTAGGACTGCTCAGTCAAACTTGCAGTAAGAATAACTTGTGCTCAGTCCTCCCCGTTAGCTTTTCTTTTTTTCCTTGCTCTTTTCTAATTTATATAAAATAAATTTTAATTAATGTAGTTTTACATTGGGAAAAAAAAAAAGGTTAAACAGTTGCTTCATTTCATTCTGGATGTGGAATTATTTCAGCTGTAATGAAATGATTGATCACTATAAGGTACTCTTTCCTAAATTGTTCTGAAGCCCTGTTGGAATGAAAAGCACTTCTTAGTATCTGAGGAAGGCATAAGTTCATAAAAGACATTGGAAAATATGTAAAAGGAAGTGTAGCTGGCTGGCTTTTGAATTGGAAAGGAAGTTTGAGACTCCTATAATTCTCCCTCACCACTCACTGGAGTGAGCGAGTCCTGCCTTAGTGTCCTCACAGCCAGGCCTCCACGTGGCAGTGGCCTTAATCAAAGAACCAGGTGCAGAATCAATAATTTCCTCACTCTCTGCCTTTATTTTATTTATTTATTAAAGTTACAAATCTCAAAATCCAGCAGAAAACTCCTTTTTCTTTGGGTGCAGTGGCCAAGCCAGGAAGCTGCTCCAGAGATGATCTTTACCCAGGGTAGGTTATTCCACTTACTGCCACCAAGAGCAACGTGTCAGGTGCTTAATGGCTAATAGATCTTTAAATGAATTTTAGTTAGGTGCAGTAGAGTAAGGGATATAATCAGCTTCAGGACCCCTGCGTGAAACACTCTTGGTAATACAGTTTGCAGTACAAGTATATTTTGGATGAAGGCTGTATTTGTTTTTATTATTATTTGTTAAATGTTTTACAATGTGCAGTTGAAAACCTAAGGAAATCCTCTTTCCTTCATCCATTAGCCAGAGAAATGGAATAAAATCAAACTAGTAGTGACACAAGAAGATGTAGAACTAGCCTACCAGGAAGCAATGATGAATATGGCCAGGCTTAACAGAACAGGTAAGAAAGGGGTGTTGTGTTTTGCAAGGGGGAGTTGCCTTGTGGGAGGGAGGGATAGGGGTTTATTTTGTTTGTTTTTGTTTTCCAAATCTATATTTGATTTTCTTTGGTGCTGGGAAATACGACACAGCTGCTTTCTTCCCTCCTCCTGCCCCATCTTTCTCTGCTCAGTGTTTGTGAAGCAAGTAAATTAAAATCAAACACTCTCTTTTAATTATATAGCAGAAACACAAATGCTGCTGGAGATGATTATGACTCATAAGAGTGCAGCAAGTAACATCTGAGTGGGGTAGGGGATATTTTAAAGGGAAATATATTGGATTTTTTTCCTGTGTCTAGAGAGCTCATGGAGCTATGATTGCAATAAGGTGAAAATAATTGGGAACAGAATAATAAAGCAAAATTCTTCATTTTTATGTTGCCTTTTTTTTTTCTACCACTGTTTTCTGCTTTCCCAAATGTGGACAATGGTTTCATTTCTTTCTTTTTTTTTCTTCATTTCTTGTAGTTTTTGGCATGTGAAGGTTCTTCTTTTACCCCAGAGAAGTTAAGCCAGAATTTTTTTAAAAATTTTATTTAATTTTATTTTTTTGGGGATCAAGGTGTCTTTGGAGAAGCAGAGAACTGCATTAAGTGTTTTGTTAGCCCTCATTTGAAGGGATAGGGATAGTTAAATACCCCTTTTCCCATTTATTTGGATTCATTCAGTGTTTATTGCATCACCCAGTTCTGCATTCTTTCGTAAAGTCTTCCAGGAAAAATAAATGACCAGGATTATGCTATGGAAAAGAACACTTCTGGTCCTACTTATGTATGGGAAGCACCAGAGAAGGACAGGACATTCTTGCTTTTGTTTTCTTCCATTCTTCTGTGGTTCACCTTTTAACAGTACTTAAATATCCTTAACTGGAGCTATTGTCCTGCCTGCAAAGGTGCCTTTCCCCAAGCCAAGGCTCTGCAATTGCAAATATCCAAGAATTCCGTGAATGCAAAGGTGGGAGGGCTGGAACTTGGGGCTGTCCCATCCTCCAGATCAGTTCCCTCTCCTCCAGCCCCTGCGCTTTGGTCTTGAGCTCTTAAGCTAAGTGTGCACAACTTAAGTAGTCTAAGCCCAGAACCTAAGTTCTCGTGTGACCTCTTTGGAGTGGCAGGGAGAGAGACAGGAACACATTTGATCCACTCCAAGTATGTTTTTTACCCTTGAAGAAGCAAAGCTGAGGTCAGAAATCGCTAACGCTGGGAGGCCTGAATCTGGAGCACACCCCTGTTTCTTACACTGCTAATATAAATTAGAAGCACATGTAAAGCAGAGCATGCTCGTAAATATAACTTTGGTATTGGATTTTCAGTATAATTTAATACATTAATAGCAACTTTTGCTTTGTTTTTTAAAGGTTACATGCGGTATTGGTGAAGGCAACTGAATTCCAATGTGATTTTTTTCTTTATTTGAGATGTAATCTTTTTTATTAAAAAGAAAGTCAGCAAACCTGATTCCAATCAAAGGCAGACAACTTCATTTCAACTGTGTGCTCTATTACTGAAGCACTGCCCTTACTGATCTTGTTTTTTTCCCCCTGTTTTGAAGCTGCCGGACTCATGCACACCTTCAATGCACATGCGGCTACGGACATCACGGGCTTTGGAATCCTGGGGCATGCACAAAACCTGGCCAAGCAGCAGCGGAATGAGGTGTCCTTCGTTATCCACAACCTTCCTGTTCTCGCCAAGATGGCTGCGGTCAGTAAGGCTTGTGGCAATATGTTTGGCCTCATGCACGGGACTTGTCCAGAGACCTCAGGTGAGTGACATTTGTTCCTCCTTCCTTCCTTCCTTCCCCACACCTCCACATCCGAGTTTAATACCACGTACAGCCACAAATGCCATGTGCTGCCTTCAGAAATCACAGTTGGCTTTGGGTGTAGCCAAGCTAATGAGCACTAGCCACACAACTGTTCACAATTAACTTCTGCAGCTTACTTTCCAAACCACCATCCTACTTGGAAAGCCTTCTCCCTCCTTATGAAACACTATGTTATAGGGCCCTCGCTGTGCTGAATATCTGGAACGTTTTGTAATTAGAAAGACACGATTGTTCTTTCGAAACTTACTTTTCTTTGAGATTTTAACTATAGAACAGTGGGTATCTGAATATCGCCGTGCAGCTGATACTGAGTTTTCCCAAAAATAAAACCAACTCCAGTAGGTTTGCCAGTCTAATGAGTGCTGAGTTCAGTGCTAAATGGCCAGTCTTGGAGGCTGTTCATGACATGCAAGCATCAGGAATATAGACTTCTTTTTTTCCCATGTTTTTATGCATCCTGACTTTAAGGAATTATTAATTAGCAGCAAGAAAAGAATTTGATCTGTGACTTATCTGGTGCTTTAGCTCTTTCTTCAGTAAAGTTGGCAGTTGTAGTGACAGTGAATGCAGACAGGACAAAAATCTGCTGAGAGCTGGACTGTTAACATAGAGTTCATTTCAGGTAAGTGTTTAAACAGTTGTCACGTGGTAAAAACTTCTGATATGGTATTTGGACATTGTCTTACCATTGAGCATAGTCTGCTTAGCCTTCTGGAATTAATATTTCCCTCTGCTGGAAGTCTCTCTACTTCATTTTTCTCCTAAATCTTCTGTCCTGTTCCATTCTTTTCTCTAATCTCACATTGGAAAATAGGGAAGATAGAGCAAGAAATCTGTCTTTTTCTCTTATCTCCTTTTCCCACAATTTTCCTTCTCTCCAGAAGTATTGTCCAGCTTCTGCACAGTTCACAATATAGGGGGCCCCTTGTAGCAAAACAGTCTGAAGGTCTGGAAAGAAGCACCACAGTGAGAGCCATAAACTTTTCCCCTAGCGAATACACAAGTTGTCGTGATCCGCTGAATTGTTCCTGAGCCATCTGTGTTTAAACAGACGCTCTGTCCTGAAGAGACTGTGCAGCTCAGATGCTGTGTAACAGGATATGGGATGTGAACTCTTTCAACAGTTCAAATCCAGCTTCGGTCAGCAGAGACCAGAAATATCTGGTGGCTGTTTGGCCAGCCCTGTGAGGAAGTTTGGGAGCGTCAGCGTGGCTCTTACTACCCAGGAGCGCGCGTGACCAGAGTGCCAAAGAGCACTGCCCTGGTGGCACTTGTTGTCGTTGCAAATAGGCCACAATAGCGTTGACACGGAGCTGGACCTGCCCTGCTCACAAGCTCCTCGTTCAGGTGAGTGGCCCTGGCCGTGTGGCAGTTTGCATGGGAATAGCTGAGCTGCAAGCTGAGAACGTGAGTCCTCAGAGCTGCCCATCTGGCGCTGGCTTTTCCATGGAAAAAAAAAATGTGGAACAGGAGTGTGCAGTGCTGAAAGTACTTGAAAATGGAAAAGAGTTGACTTTGGTCCATAAACTACATGCTTCCCCTTGGGAAGGAGCAAGAGGTGTCTTTGAAACTCAGAATGGCTGAGCTTTCAACATTTAGATATGCTGATTTAAAAAACAGCAGGACATGTAGTTATTTGTGAACTTTGGCTGCCTCAGAACATATATACTTGATTTCTTCCTGTTGCATCTCTGACATTAGAGATGGCTTTCAGATTTGTTACGGGATATTGGCTGCCAAATGCTACAGAAGTCCCTAGTCTCCACGGCCATGTTAGGCCTGGTCTGAAAGCTCCTTAGCCACAGTCCCAAGGGCTTTTTGCTTAAGCAAGTAGAGTGACACTGTGCAGTGTCTGTCCTAGCTGGGCACAGTGGCTGGGGTGGCCGTGCAGCCCAAGTCCCACGTTGTCCACACGCTCCGTGTCCTGGCGTCGGGTTGTGCAGACACGAGCGTGGGCATCATCGCAGCTCCAGTTGTGAGAGTGTCATTTAGGGCAGCTCAGCAGGGCTGTTCATGTTGTCAGATAGATAGATCTTTCTTCAGCTTTGTTTGTGAACAGATGTTTTTCAGCAGAGTGCGCAGGCAAGGAGAAATGTGCTGGAAAAGGATCTGAGTGGATTTGAGGCCGTTGTTTTTTCTGACGTGCATTTGCTGGGCACCTGTTGACAAAAGCCAGTGTTGGAAAGATCTCTTATGTCATCTGTTCCATCCTCCAGATACAGTTGCTTAGAGTTTGTTTTCTTAAAACTCAAGTTTTAACATGATTTTCTGCTATCTTTTAGATAATTCTTCTGCCTATGGTTAAAGTTCTAGTCAGGTGGAGGTTGCCAGTTGCTTTAGTTCTATTTATTAGACTAGCTGCTTGCAGAGATGTGTTACATCGTCACTGTATGGGATACTCATGCGTGTATTTCATTTCTTTCAGTCCTCTTCTACCAGCTTTTGGAGCTGTTGGCTGATGTCAACAAACCTTTTTAGTGCAGTAGAGGAATCTCAAAATTGCAGCATTTCTGCAGATTTTATGAAAACAGTCAGATGATGGACTAGAAGGGCTATGCTGGCATCAGAGTACAACAGTTGAAGATGAGAATGGTCAAAATCTCTCTTAAAAAGTAAAAATAAAAACACAACAATAAAAACACAACAAAGTGAGCACTTACCCAAAGGGGTAAACAGTCTGGCCAACCTACCAGAGAAATAACTACTCCCTGCAGATAGGAATCCTGCTGCTGATCAAGTGTAGCCCGTAGCCTTTATTAGGAGTTATTGATCAAACTGTGGCACGTAGCAGTCAAGTGGGAAGTTTTTTTATTAGAAACTTGCATTTGGCATATTTTTTCTCCTCTTGTTAAAGAATGTAACAGGGTGTGCATGTAATTGATTAAAAAGTGTAGAGTAAGTGTGTGGGGAAAAGACGATGAGTGAAGGTTATTCTCTTGCTCTTTCTTATTTCATTTTCTCTGCCATGGTTGACTCCTCCCTTCTGGCTGTTAGTAAATCTCTGCACTGCCATTTAAACCTCTTCCCTGGTTCCCTGGCACCGTGACAAAAGATATTCTTCAATTTGATTTAGAGCCTTCTACGGGAATGATACTTAATTCCTTTGCAATCGATGTGTCTGTCACATCTGGAAGAGCTTAAACACGGTGCTTCGTGTTTCTGATTTCTGGTTCTTGAGGGAGGCACCTGGAAGGTGGCATGTTCTGATACGTCTGTCACAGGCGTGCATTTTTATGGATGCACACACATTTACTCCATACAAAACCTAAAAAAAACCCAAAAACCAAAAAAACCCTTCCATACTTGCAAATCTCTCTCCAACGTAGTGTTCAAACGCTGCTGAAAAGCAGTTTCCACACTGAGGTGCTTGGGAGTTGTTTAAATGCCACTGAGGTGCTGGGATGTGAGGGCAGGGAGCCGAGCAGGGCAGCTGGCTTCACCTCTAACACTTTCCTTCCCAGTTTGGTTCAGAGCTGATGGCCCTGCTTCCAGACAGCTGAGACTCTGCTGCCCTTTCCCAAGACAAAAAGACTGGGTCACATCTCTTGTGGCTACCCCAATATTATCACTTTCTTCTTAAAAGTAGGCAAGCCTCGGCGTGTAACTAAATTCCTGTTTGAGCTAATGTGCTCTGGTGCCTCCCTCCCTTCTCTAAACGTTCTCTGGTTAAGAGATAGTGCTTCGACATTCCCTACCAAAGAGTTGAGAGAGGCTGCTCTCTGTCGGAACACAGCAGAGGGTACAAGCAAGGGCTGTAAAATCTCCTTGCATCTGACACTGGGAATGAGTGGGGATACACTGGGGATACTTAACTGCAGATGAGTTCAGTGTTCTGTGGTGCAGCACTTCACACGTAGCAGAAATCTAAGAAAAACTTAAGAAACACTGAGAAAAACTCTGTGTTTTGCTGCCCTTCTCCACCTTAATACTAAAACTTAAGTATTTGTCCAGAGCTGCCTGGAAGCTTGTGCCAGAACTGGCAATGAAACTCATTCTAGCACTTCACTTGCAGAATCATCTTTTTCCGAGCTGTGGGATTTTTAGGCTGGAGGTGTCTGTAGGTTTAATAAGTGAATGGCAGCCTTGCTCACTGGTGGTTGTGCTGCTCCAGAAAGGCATTCGTTGGTAGGTGAAGTAATTTTTGCAGTTTTCTCTGTGAGAAAAGAAGGCCCAATGGGAAAGGCAGTAGCTTAGAAAATGCCTAGTAGCAGGAGGGTCAAAGGGACTGGCTGTCACAGGCAACGGGTTTCAAACCTGTGTTTAATTTTCTGTCTCTTGTATTCACTTCTAACAGCCCCTGTTCAGTGAATGGTTTCATAGCAATTGATGGGGTTACTTGCAGAACCAGCTGCTACCAATATGTGGTTATAGGTGTCTGCATCTGAGCTCGGTTCAAAACGATCCTGTAGGTGCTTTCAGCAGAGGCGCTTTCCAGCCCTGCTAGAAGTTTACAATGCCACCCTTATTTGTGTGTCATTCCCTGGCACCAGGGCCATGTCTTTTCGCCAGCATCTTTTGTGTGTATTTGGCTTCATTTACACATGCACTAACGCTGAATTTGGGAACAAACTTGTTGCTCTGAAGTGAGAGCTCACAGACCTCCACCACGGCCTCGCTTTTAGTCCTGCAGCCCGCCAGAATTCCCTGAAGCCTCCAAGTGCTCGACCAAAGAGGGATTTGGCAGGTGAGGTTTGAAATGCTTTGTAATCAGCCTCTGAACGCTCTGCTTTTTCTTTGCAGGAGGCCTCCTCATCTGTTTGCCACGGGAACAGGCTGCACGCTTCTGTGCTGAGATCAAGTCTCCAAAATATGGGGAAGGTCACCAAGCATGGATTATTGGCATCGTGGAGAAGGGCAACCGCACGGCCAGAATTATAGACAAGCCACGAATCATAGAAGTTGCACCACAGGTGGCCACTCAGAACGTGAACCCAACGCCTGGGGCCACCTCTTAATATAGATGAAATATCTGTTTGTTTTTAAATAGATCTATTCCCTTTTCATCCTACAATTTAAAGAACTGTAACAAAAAAAAAAAAGAAAAAAAAAGAAAGAAAAGAAAACTTGTTGTGTCTGCACATCTGGTGGCCTTAGGTCAGTTTATGAGTGGATACAATTAATAAAATAAAATCCATTGCCTTTTTTCCTGTTACATTAACTGAAGATGCACCTAATCTTGAGGCAGCTTCTGAGTTGAGAATTATATTGTTATCCAATACTGTTGATTCATTTTGAATCTTTAGACACTTATCTCTTGCCGCATAGGCTCTTTTTAAAGGTGCTTTCACGTAGCACAGACATTACCAGTAGTAGTGTCAAATAGCAGATTGTGTCCTTTCATTATATGTATATTTATCATAAGCCTAATTTTGATGCCTTGAATGCTATTCTGGAAAGGCAATAAATGGGTAAGCGACACAGTGGGTATACCCAGTAGTCAG
>JAVCKT010005431.1:0-22184 GCA_032273925.1 Rhynchotus rufescens
CTTGTAGATATGCTTAATGGAAATTCTTCACCAGCATGAGGAAGAGATTTATTTCGAGATTTTTATTTTATTTTGTTTTGTTTGTGCCCATCTGTAAGACTTCTAGTGGGAAGATTTCTTCCTGAGGATATTTCGGTGTGGAAGAATAAGCAAGATTCCTTTATTTATCAATTGAAAAGATATTAAAACTTTAACAAAATCTGAAATTTCAAATGGAACTATTGTGGGGTTTTTTAATTATTTTTCATGAGGATCACCACTTTTCTCATTTTTTTTAAAATAATAAACCAATTATTAATATTGATCAGAAAAAATCCACATACAAACCACTTGCTATTAATAGTAGTCATAATTAACAACACTTTTGCAATGCTTCAAAGTGATTTAAGACTGACTGAAGAGGAAAGTGTCAGGAAGACTTGGGAGGCAGAGCTAGGAAAACTTTAGGGAATAGCTTGGCAGGAGAGACTTTTGCACCTGAGTTCTCTGAGCCTTTGGTTTCATTTTGTTAGCACTCAGAGACAAAGGCCCTTTTCCAGTTCAATAACTGCTTTAGAGAAGAAACTCATTTCAGTTCCAAACTCAGTTCAGAAACTCACTTCAGCTCTCACTTCAGATTCAAAAAAATAACCCAAAAAAGACGCTCTGGGTAAACAGGGAAAAGATGTCAAACATCTCTACTGTACCAAGGTAAGTGTGGGGCTGAAGGAAAAAAATAAAAATCCCCCAAATAAGTTATTAGTGTGCACTTATTCCACAGTAAGATCACTCCATTACTGCATTTTTTTTTCTAGTTTCTACAAAACTAAGGATCCATTTTAGTTCTTTTTAAATTTTAACTCACATAAAAATGGAATTAGTGCACAGGTGGTGGGGCTTCTGGGGCCATGTGCGGAAACTCAAAAATCTTAACAGAAGTTCTCTTCTAGAAAAGCAAATGTCACAGTGAACACAACTAGTACTGCCCAGTCCGGTGTATACAAACTTATTTGCTTTGCTTCATTATCTCCTACCTCAAGGAACATTTCCCTTCTCTCTGTTACAGGAATATTTGCAGACATTACACATACCCTAGTTTGATGGATTCTTTTATGCTGGTTGCAAATGAATTAGACAATGTTTTCCTTCAGCCCAATGCCAGCTATTCACAGGAGCATGAAGCGTTTGGCTGAAGCTACATTGTAGACTGACAGCCTTCAACATACGGTCTTCTGTGTAGTGACTATGTGCTAAGGTTCATTCATCGCAAATCTAACATCTCTTTCACCTTATCAATATTGAATCACAGGACTATTTAACCCAACACACACCTGAATGTGTACATGTGCATTAAAGAAAGGGTTTGATTGCTTAACTTAGCTTTGCTTAGCATTTATGGAAGGCATACAGGTACATGAGTCATTTCTTCCAATAATAAAAGATGATGTCTCATGTAGGAGGCAGATAAAATTTAACCTTCAAACAGTCCAATTCAAAAATGCTAGGATCAAATTTTCTTATTAAATCGGGAGGGTTACATATGAGTACCAAAGAAAGGCTGAAAAAAATCTTGAAGTGACAGAGCACCTCTTGGCCTCCTCCAAGGCCTTGCAAATCTTCAAGTTTGATGGGTTCCTGACATCCCATGAGAGCCAGAGGCATGTGGTGCCTTGACGTATCTGCAGGACAACCTAAGTTCATATATGTCTCAGCCAAGTGGGGAAAAGCCTGCAGAAGTGAGTGGGAAATGGATAATGGTACACAAAAGCTGAAGTCCAGGAGAATCACAGGAGATTTGCTACAGAGCAGTTCTAGTGAAAATATGAGTAAAACATAGCTGTACAGTTGGATAGATGCAGGCAAAACAAAGAGTAAGGAGTCACTCACTTTTTAATATTTGATCATTTGTCTGAGCTAGTATTTGAGAGTGCTCCCAGCATTTGGGACCTGTGAATTGTTAGCTGCCTTTCAAATGCCACAGAGAAAATACTGCCAAAACTCTCTTTTCTACAACTGTGATTTTATGTCTGATGAACACATAAATAAAACAATTAGAATGACATTTAAAAAAAAAGATAGGAAAAAAAAGAAAAGACAGAACTTGGAAATTGCTAATTGTACCTTCCTAAATTTCTCACACACACACTGTGTTGCTTCACACTAAGGTTGGAGAAGTAATGCTCATCTCCTGCTACACCTGAACCACTTTTCTGCCCTCTGGGTTGTCTCCAAGCATGTGCAGAGCCTGCAGCCATGGTACATCAGTATCAGCTGCCCTCACTGCCTCTGCTTCTCCATGCCTCGATACACCACATCTTATCTCTCAATGATCAGAATTTCCCAAACTCAAAACTTTCCATCAATTTCTGACCGTTTCTTCTCTCTCGTCTATGGCTAGCTGTCATTTCCTTGCCCCAGGGTAAATGTGACTCCTAGTTACCAACTGTACTTCAGTTTGGCACCTGAGTAAAATAAAGGGCAAGACTCCACCGCTTTTCAGAGAAAGACAGATAGGTGAAGAAAGAAAGAAGACAAGGGAAGTGAGTCTGAGTTTGCACAACTAGAGCCAAACACACAGTCCTGTAAACAGCAGAATCAATTAAAACTGAGTTTATTGTGAATTTACATTTTGAAGGATGAATCCCTGTGTGGATGCTCTGGTTTCTAATTAGAGCTTGCACAGCAGTCTTTCTTTTTGTGAAGTCCTTAAAGCTGGTCTTCTTCATGGTGCTGCTTATTTTCATGAAATATGGGAAAATTTAATATGCTCAGGGACAAAATTTCTCTGACAATACGGGTGAATTCAGGCAGTGACTTCAAAATATTTATTGAGAACACTGTTGTGAAACCCTTGCTTTTCTTGGATTTTGTGTAGAAATAAATTGCCATTTGCTGTAGCTGGATATGAACCTGTAGAAAACATGTCCCTTGATGCTTCAGAAGTTCTGCTCATGCCAAAAGACAAGAGTGTGCAAAGGAGTGTGAAAGTCCTTATTTAAAAATTCCAACGATATTTTTTAGATGTCTTGTGTGCATATGTCCCACAAGAGCAGTACTCGAGGAGAACGGCACCACCTCTCTAAGCCCCAGGTCTGCTCTGAGATCTGCACTGGTGCTCTCTGCATTACCACAGACAACACATTCCTGTTCTTATCTGACACAGCAAAGGTAAACCCTGACCTTTCCCGTGTTTGTTTAGGGTTTAGTATGACCTAGCTAGACTTTACAGTGATCCTTCCATTTTACATTGCAACACAGTCTATGAATGACTGTCCCATATCTTTACTGATTCAGTTAAAACCTGGGCTTGTGATGTAGAAAGGGAAGAATTGACGTATGCTTACTTTCAGGCTTTGGTGACCATTCACCTTGTGTGGGAAATAGTAAATTATAGTAAAGAGTCTCATATCTTCCTCCTTCCCAGGCCTCAGTGTAGACAGCAGCAGGCCAAAGGGCTTGGCAGAAGTGCCTTCTGCTTCATAAATCTCTGCATGCTGAAATATTGTTGGGGTATTTTGGAGAAATCTTCACTTCTGAGAACTGACTCAGAATTTTTCCAAGAATAAAGACTAACAAGAGCTTATTCCAGAAATAAGCTTCTCAGTCAGATCCAGGAACAATATGCTAACTCCTCTCCTTCTGTAAGGAGGGTGTTGTTAAAGGGAGTGACTGTCATTAACACCATTTAGGACAGAGAGGAAACAGTAAAATTATTATATCCACCACAAAGCATAATCTGTGTTCAAACAGAATTTCCACGGAAGTTTGATGAATGTTTGGAGTGCAAGTTAAAATCTGTTTCATTATGTTTCAACGCAGATGAAACATACTTCCCTACTAATAATATGATTTATACTGTATATGTCACAGGATGCAGAAGGTAGTGTATGATCTTGCTAATGTGTGCATTTTGCTAGTACAAGGCAAGAAGTGTCAGCGAAACACAGAGAGTGTGTCCCAGTGAGGTATCATCAGTGCAGTGGCAAATCTAATCCCAGAAAGGGACTGGCAAGAGACAGACTTGGTAGGAGAAGAGGACTACGTGGGCAAGGAGTGGAGAGGGAGAGAGGGGAGAAAGACCCTTGAGTGTGTTTCCCTTCCTTTTTCGTTGTGGAAATATTCTGCTCCCAGATCCGATCTGGTTCTTCCAGGAATACCTAAGGCGTGATTGATGTCAACAAGTACAGTGCAATTGTTATGTTTCTGTTTCAGCACATTTGAATAATAAGCAGTTCTAATGCCTCTGTACAAATCCAGCACTGCACACAATTATTCCTAGCATCAGTCAAGCACATCTATACTCATTCTCATGCCACCAGAGCTCACAGGGGACATGCCTGTAGTGCAGGCAGCTACTGTGGAGCAGAGGTACCTGCTGGGTTCAGGCAATCCAGTTCACACAGCTATACAGCATCCCTGCAAAGAGCCCAAAACAGAGGCCAATCAGCCTGAGTTGAAAAGGACAAAACTCCCAAGCTAAAGGTAAGGAATTTTAGGGTTGCCCTTATACTTATCAAATTTAAACACTGCCACCAATGCAGTGGTTAGGCCTAGGTAGTCATCTGTGGCATGATTCAGTTGCCTAAGCATAGATATAAGTGTCATGTACCCTAAGGTACTGAGGCCTGACCTCCTACAGTTAGGGAGTATGGTCAACATCAATGTCATACCTGATGGCTCTGTGCAAACATTTTGTATCTCATCCCTACAGTCCCTCCAGTCAATCAATGAAGATAGAAAGGCAGCTTCCACATGGGAGCAATCCCTTCATAGAGTAGATGTTTAAGGTATAAGAGTTGTGTGAACACAGACCCCAAGTGCCTTTTGATATGCTCTGGAGCACATTCTCTAAGGGCTGGTGGATAGGAGGTGGGACCTGTGTCCTACTGGAGTGGCAACAGCCACAGCTAGCCAAATCCTCAGCTCAACTGCCTTTAGCCTTGAAAGTCACTCATGTAGGACAAACTATAGTTCCCATCAAGACCAAAGAGGTCTCCTCATCTAATGAGTTATATATAAGGACTCCAATCTTGCCTTAAGGTGTGCACGAAACTCCCATCAGTTGCCAGAGAGGCCACTTCACTTCACACCCAAGCAGGAGATAGGAATGAGCTGTGTAATTTCTTTGCTGCAGCTCTCAAGGGTGTATGTACTATAACTATTCATTTTTCAGTCATTCTGTTCATGCTGTTCTGCTGCCTCATTAGTGTAGGCTGCGATCCCACCAACCACCGAGAATTAAGCAGAGTCAGCACTGCTGGCGTCTACTTTGCGGGGAGCCACTGAGAGCTGAAAGATCCCAGCTTTGTACAACACAAGACCTCATCCATATCTGTTGCTCTGATCACACATTTCAGGGAGATTTGAGGGTGGAGGGACCAGTATCTGTCCTAATGATAAAAGAAGGGCTAACAACTCACTTTTCTGCATCACAACCAGACTCAAAATGAGGACAGGGAAGGCAAGTGAGGCAAGGAGGCAGAGTCAAAACAAACATACTTTGCCCTCTCAACCTTGATGGGACTGGTTGTCATTCTGTGCAAGTTGGGCATTAGGATGTTGAAGGTGGATTTGTTCACATGAAGCAGAAAAGTCCCGATCCTGAGTATGTGGTGTCATTTTCAGTCCTTAGAGGTTCTCTTCTGCAGATGACTCCAGCACTCTAGGTAAATTTTCAGTACTCTGGCCAATGTCAACTTGTTCTGAAGCTTCAATTGGATGTAGTAATTGTATTCATTCCTAGCATAAGTGGCAGTTTTGTATTGCAATGTATCACTCCCAATTGAACGGTCCTCATTCAGAAATCCAGATGGGGCTCCTGCATTTGCCTCTATGTGCCTACAGCACATCAGATTCCTCTAGGATAAAAGACCCTGCTGAAAGTCTCCATGTTTTGTTAAATCATTATATCATTATATGTAGGTCATGCCTAGTTATCCACAGTACTCCAGTGTTTGCCATGCGACTGCATGGTGGGTCCCTCTGATGGTACCTGTCAGAAACATCCTTTCCACAGCTATCCATATGCCATCTGCTGCAGAGAGCTGGGCTCCGAGCCATGCAAGAGCAAAGGAAAGGACAAGCAACAGCCAGAGAGCTTGGGGAGAGACACTGTGCTGAAAGAATTTCCTCTCCTATGTATACACATTGATAGATTAAGACAAATCATTATTTTACTCTCTGCACCAAAATTGCAGGCAATTCTTTTATGCCTTAAAGCATTTCACATGTGCCTGTATTCTGCAATCTGCAGCATCTTGAGTTTCCCGTGAGAAATAAATTCCTTTCTTTTTGTTTCCTCCTTAGTGTTTGTTTCCCTTTCCTGGCCAGATTCAATCAAAGCACTAGTGCAATTTACCTCTACAGTAGTAAGACTTAATCAATAGCACTACAAAACATTTCACAGAAAAGCTGTCCATCAAGACTGGTTGAAACCAAGTAAATTCTGAGAATATTTAACCATAACAGCGTCCTTATGGCTTTTGTTATAACATGTCACTGGAAGATGGTCACTAGGTATCTAGCAGACACAGAAATTGTGGTTCACACCATCTAGGCTCCTTTCCACAAGAGCAAACAAGAGCTGATTGCATTAGTGCTAGCACCACCAAACCAGTCACCAGTGCCAGGGGCAGTCCAGTGCAGGATCCAGACAGTCACATTGTTAGTTATTATAATTATTACTTACATTGGCATTGCAACTAGCCGAGCTATTGGAAAAAAAAAAAAAAAGTTGTCTGGATTTTTTTTCCTTCTCATGTTAGAAATATCAAAGCTGGACATTGTGGATACTGGGATTATAATCCTTTTTTATGTATAATCTTTATTTTTTCTTTTTTCCAGAAGGAGAAATTCATATTTGTTAACTGCTTTCCTTGAACAATGTTCCCTTTAGCAATTCGCATTTTTCCAACAGAAGTTTTTATTTGGAAATTTTCCCAACTAGCTTTTCAAGGAAAGAAATAACAGCTCTACATAGAAAAGAAAAGCCTTCTATTTAGCCAGATTAGACACAACATCTGGCACAAAAAAAAGTCAGAGTGTAGTTCAGGTTCAGGGAAAGTGACCAGCTGTACAGATACATTTATCTGTATAAAGACGTCTGTTAAGCAAACCAGTGTTACAAAGTCAGATCTGTATCTGTTAATAAGACAAAAATTAAGCTGCATAGTCAGATAATGAACAATTTAAGAATACAGACTTTATTTGAGAGAAGATAATGAGCTTCTCATCTAAACAGTTGATTGAAAACTGGGACCTGGTCAGAATAAAAAGACAAACAACATACAGCATTTAAAGAAAAGATTGGGTGAATCAAGCAATAGGCATTTGTGATCTATGGTGGCCCAATAAATCTTGAAGACACTATAATAAATGCTATATGGCAAAAGGTTTATGGAGCATGTCATAGAGATGAGGGAGATATATTTTAGGTGAAAATTTAGTTAGGTTCTCAGATAAAGATTTAGATTTTTTTGTCTGTAAATCTAAAACTATAGCAATAACTCTACTGCTTAGGCTACCTATGGGAAAAAGGAAAAGAGGGAAGATGGGAGGATTCATATAAAACCATATGCTTGAGACAGAATATAAATTTTATTTATCCTTCTACATAATAAGGATAACAAAATGATTGGAAAGATAATAGGAATGAATACACCCCCAAAAAGTAAAACGACCATAAATGAAGAAACAAAAATATCTATGTTCACTGTACTAAAATTTCTAGAGCAGATTAATCTTTAGCAAGGAAGTATTAGCATGTGAAGTCGCAAGCACTGCAGCAAGGTTTTTCTAAATGGATCTATTTGTGGCTAATGAATTAACATTTGAAATCAGCACAGACAGTACTTGTATTGTGGATAAAGAGAAATGATCCACACAGCTACAGAACCATTAGCTTGGTCTCCAGTGTATGCAAGAAATAGGAACAAATTTGAAGAGGAAGATTACACAATATAGAGATAAGCAAATAACAGGACACAACACAACTTGAATTTACAGCAATAGATTATACAAATAAAGTTGATATCTTTTTTTGATTTGTTTGTCTATATGTACATGAAAAAATGCAGTAAGCAAAACTTATATGATCTGCTAAGTCTCAGATATGTTCCAAGGAAAAGTTATTAATCCTTACAGTTAAGACAAAGCGGATTATTACAGTTAGTTTTAGGGAAAGATCTGGCTCAAGGATAGATAACAACAGGTAGGAAAAAATAGACAGCAAAAGTCAGGTCCTATGTGGGATGTGTGCAGGATCAGCCTATACTACTGAAATTCCTAGGAACATGTTTGTGCACTGGAGCACAAAAATAAATACCTAATAAAGCTAGTTAATGGCACAAGTGTGGAAGACATCATTAAGGATGAGAGGAAGGTAAGGTTATCATACAGGAATAACCTGATAATCCTAAGCAATGAAGCAATAAAAATCTGATTAAATTTAATAGCCCAAAGTGCCAGGTCAGACACTGTGAGAGTAATAAACTCATAATAACAGCTGGGGATAGAGTTGTGATAATGCCAGGGGAGAAGAAAGCCTCAGCTAGTCGCAATAATTCACTGCATGGCCATGAGTCATCAAGATGATTCAACCATGTAAAGGTTGATGTGATTGTAGGGTGCATCAGGAATGATATTTCCAGTATACAGGGACAGCTGAGAACTATAAGCCCAAGAGGATGGTACCTGCAATATGATATGCAGACACAGCCACTTAGGTTCTGCAGAGCCCCTCACTATGAATGTAGTTGGGAAAAGAGGATCCAAACAGAAAGAAAATGTTGGCCAAAGCAGAAAGATGTAACAGTGGAAATTCAGAAAGGAAATTATAAGACATTTTGATGTTCAAAGATCATTTGATGGCGAATATACTTGTAAAAGGTCTGTGCTTGTGGCATACGGCAAAAAAAGGGAGATACATAAGGTCATACACAGGGCCAGATGACTAAGTGCTCACATGTCCCTTTAAGGAAGAAGCTTGATATAAGTATGCTTATCTGGGAGAGTCTTATAACATGCTTGCACTGGAGCAGCATGAAAAGCCAAGGACCTTTCAATCACTTGCAGTAAATTACCAGCCTGTACCATGCAAACTCACAGGTACCTGCAAAGAAGGTTTGACTAAAGAAGAGCATCTAAGTATTGTCGAAGAAAGACAAGAATGTGAAGAAGAGTGAGCTGTACTTCTTATCACAAATGATTTTCGTCAGAGTTCCTCAGCCAGTGAGTCTTTCAACCTCAGCTAGAGCTAAGGGCATCAAGGATCACAGATGGTTTTTGTTGCATGTGAGAGAGCCTCAAATTTTCAGTGAATATCTTAATCCAAGAAACTGATGAACCGGTGAACAAAGAAACTGTTCTGGTTGGGTGTGAAGACCATGGGCAGCAAGTCCTCCTGTAGGCCTCAGGAGAGTTTACCTTAGGATCAAGGAGACCAGGTCTGTCCTGTGACTGCTTCTCTGTCAGTTCAAATGCCAGCAGGTTTCTGCCCATGGGCAAGCTGGGAACCCTGCACCCACAGCGGGCCTGTGCCTGGGTAAAACACACATAGCCCCATGGTGCAGGCAGTGCAAGGAACAACCATGCTTCCTGAACGAGACAGTTCCACCTGAACAAGTACTCTTTAACTGACCCAATGCAAAGACTATTTTTTGTTTGTTTTTGTTTGTTTGTTTTTGTTTTATTTTGTTTTGTTTAGTTTTTACCTCATATGTCAGCTTTTGCTAGCCCAAGGGGGTCTGTGATCTAAACTTTTCCACCAGGCCCATGCCCCTCATTCCAGGTTCTCAGAGGTAAGTTTGACATGAACCTGCCATCAAACTGCCAATGATTAATTTTATGTTGTGTTTCCAGCACTCATTATTACTAATTTTACAATTGCAGGGAGTACATTCTGAGGCTGATGAGTGACACTTCTAGTCACAAGCAGCAGATCTTTGGATTATTTTTTTCTGCTCTGGATTAATTTGTGTGACAATCATTTGTGACAAAGATTAATCTTTCAGACAATTACCGTGACAATCTTTCCTCCACAGAGACAAGCCATCACACTTGCTGCTTTTTTCCAGAACCTGGTGTTGTGACTTTGGAAAAGTTATCATTTCCCGCCTGTGAAATCTCTGTAAGAATCACTCACTTCGTAGACTATCTGCTATGTATCTGAAACACTGAAACTTAATAACACTGAAACTATAGAAGAGATAAAGATGGTTTGGTCTACGAAACCATCTGGGATCCTCAGTAAAAGATTATAGTCATAACTTCACAACCACAACTTCAAACATTACAGTCAAACAAAATATTTTTTTTAAATTACATGGATTTTTCCAGAAGTTTTTTGTTTGCTTTCAGGGACTGAGGGTGGATTTCCTAAGTAGCATAACAACTTTTGATGAAATTAAAATATCGCTAAAAAGTTACTGAAATGATCAAAACTGCATCTCTGACAAGTAAATAATTTTAATAACACTAAACACTAAAGATAATATTTTTTTTTTTTGGCAGGACTTCAGTGCTGACTATTGCAAATAATATTTTGCAGAAATATTAGGCTTAAAAATATTTCTTTTTTATTAAAACTGTTTTGGCTGTGTCTCATGAACGTCTTTCAGATGGTGGCTTTTGAAGCACAGAGATTTCTTCCTTGCATGAAAAATTCATAAGATAGAGATGCTTATTCTTAGAAAGAAACAGAGTGTTAGTCTGATGCAGAAGACAACTTTTTCTGCTAACAGACTTCCTGCTCTTTACCTTATTTTTGCTATTAGAATAAAAATATCGCAGTGCAAGTACCGTGTTTCTATTCAAACCTTCATCGTCTAAGAGCTGCCTAACTTCTCACCCCAAGTTTAGTTCTGCAATATGCTACATAGAACAGCAAAGTATATGGGATTATTCTTGAAATGTTAACTCCCACATTATTAGGGACTCTTCATTGAGTCCAGCCCCTTGCCACTGAGGGACACCCTTTAGCTTCAAGTCTGGACTCAGGATTTCATTTGCAGCTGAGATTTCATGCTGCCTGCTGTTCTATATAATAAAGATTTCAGCTGTGGAGAGGTGGTGAGCCTAAAGGAAATTAAAATGCCTAATTCCAAGCATTTATATGCTTGCCTGTCTTCTTGGAAAGCTGTGCCAGGAAAGGAGCCCAGGAGGGGCTCTTGGGTGCCTCCAGTCTTTTGATCAGACCCCTCTGCTATTGCTCACCTCTAAGGTGCAAGGTTTGGCTGTGCTTCCTTTCAGGAATGAAATTAGCAATATCCCATTGCCACAAGACACACTAGTGTTTTTGTTTGTGTTTTGTGTTTTGTAACACAAACTAGTGTGTGTGTTACAGCTCCTCTCCTCTCTGCGATGCAGGGAAGATCTGACTTATTTCATGCCCCTTTTGGAAAGCCACCCCTCACATTGCAATACCTGCCCTTTCTCCAGCACTGAAAAGGCACAGCTCAAACAATGCACCTGCAAACATATTGACTCCTACCTTTCCACGAGGCAAGGCTCAGTAATTCATAACTGTGTATACTAGAGAAGCTGTGCAGTCTCTTCCTGCCTGAGCTGCATATATTCACAGGCCTGCAATAAAGAAAAAAAAGAAAAACACAAAAAAATCCACCAAAGACAGAAAGCCTAATTATAAAGCATACAAATGGTGTACTAACAACACACAATCATGTGATTTGTGAGATCGAGTCGACATATATAAAAATGAATTCTTTAGACGAACTAGAGGGTAAAACTAAAGGAAGCAATTTATATATTTGGGGTGAAAGTTAATGAGCCTGAATGTGAGTAAAGAAACATGGTAGGAAATTAAAATCTTTTAAGAATCATTAAGTGCAGGCAAAGTTCTAAAAATCATTTACCCTAAGACTAATTTTCCAATGCAAACATTTGGCAAACACTATTTAATGGTAAATTTAAGCAGTAAAACATTTGAGATAATGCTGCCATTATTACAAAGACACTCTAAATGAAATCTTTACAGGAAAAGAAATGCTCTCTCAATCCTTATTTCCTTGAAGAAGAGACAAGCAGTACTTCTTACACACCTGGACTTCTGCACAGCATTGGTTACAGTAGAGGTCTCTGTGCCTCTCAATGCTGGTTAAACTGGAAGCTGCAGATTAGTGCAGAACTGTTTCTCTAAGACAAAAAAAACATTTAGTTTGCAGATCATTGAGCTATTACGTTGTTATTGCTAAACTCTTATCAGAATTTTTTTTTGAGTTCTGTGTATTGAGACAGATATCCTTGCAAGGAAATCCACATAGTATGAGGTATCTTTACACACTATTCAGGCTGTGAAAGTCTCTCTGCCTGGTATTTCTGAACAAAATGCTGGGGGAATGGTTAAATGTATGAGCTGAGTTTGATCAGACCTTTAGTCTCCTGATAAATCTTAGAGTATCTTTAGTCACCAGCAGAGAAGACAAATTTGACTTAACTGTCATCTGGAAAACGGGCAGAGCAGAAGTGGTGCCTTCCTTATGTCACACAGTCCTTATTGCTGCCTGTTTGCTCTCACTTTGCAGCTGTTTAAGTGTCCGTGTGCGGCTGTCAGTGACGGTACACCGGAAAATAATTTAACTCCTTTCAAAGTCTTCTATTCCAGAGTATCATCTTACAAACAAGCCACCTTAATAAAAAAGCTGTGTATATCCTAAAAAAAAAAAAGAAAAAGAAAAAAAAAAAAGAAAGAAAAAATCCAAAAATAAGGGGCATTCTATTTTGGCCAGGCAGAATTTGCACAACCCTGGTTTCCCCTCGCTCTTACCCAGCATCTCTGTGTATAGTTTCCTAGCTGGGTCTTTAATCATATCCACTGCTGTTCTGCAGGTTTTAGGTATGTGTCAAATGCAGGAGGATTATGATACTTGATCATTTTTCATCAGAGCCTTTGGAAAGAAGATTACTGGTGTGGCCTACTCTTAACCCTCCGAAGAAGGCTCGCAAGGGTGACTATCTCCAGCAGGTTTAGGGATGAATGCCACAAAGGCAGACACAACTATGTTTTCAGCAATACTTAGGACAGCTTCAAGGTTGCCTTTGAGCCAGCCTGGTCTCCAAGGCAGTTTGGTAGTGGTTGATTCCTGCCCATTCAGAGCTTATCTGTGCCTGGCAGGCCTTGGGCAGCTTCATCCCCCAAATAGCTTTTCCTGGTTTCTGTCCCTTTGACTTTTGTATAGTACCCTTTTGTAAAGACAAGCCCTAGGATGAAGAGAAGCAAGTTATAGACAGCTCTGTGGGACAGCTCTGCTTCAAAGGGTGCAATGGAAAGCAGGGTCATTCTTTATGCCCTTGGAAAATCTGCTCGTTCCTCCTCATGCTGCTCTTCCCTGTCTCTTCCATTGGCCACAGTGCTTCTCTTGGGCTCTGGAGCTGTAAATCAAACTAAAGAAATATTCTGAAAGAAAATAGAAAGAAGTTTTCTGTGAGCTGCCATTTTAACCCCACCTTATTTTGCTGAGCTGGTTAACAGCACAGCCCTCACACACTAGAACTGGAACAGATGAGGGGGCAGGGACCGCTGTGTAGGGCCTGGGGTGGGAAGTGTGTCAAACAAATTTGCTGTTCAGCAAATGTTTGTGTCACTGCTTTTAAGTTGTCTAAGTGATTAACATAATAGACTCAGCAGTTATTTCCAACTTGCAAAAACTGTAAGTATTTTCCCCTCTTTTCAAAGAAGTACTTGAATGCAGAAAAACTTGATCATCTCTCCCCGCCTAATCATATTGCATAGATTCTGCCTCTCATTGGAAAAGCAACAGAATTAGAACACATTCCAAGTGTTCTAATTCTTAGAGAATCCTTAAGGTTGCTTCAGACAACAGTGCTTGTATTATTTGTTGTCTTTTTAGAAATCATTGTAACAGCACTCAGTGAGAGCTCTTATAGATGGAAAGGTGATTCTATAAAATAAAATCTTTAAGTAAATTGATTTTATACACTCACACTCATCCTGTCATTGGTTTCATTCACTCACCATTCTCCAGCCAGCTTACAAACTGCTCACACACCCAAGAGGTCTTGGATCATTTGTATGCAACGTGAAGGATAAGAGATGTCAGCTGCTGAGGCCTCATCCTGTCCCTTGTTCTTTTCCTGATTAGTGTTGACAATCTGATTTTGTATGTGGCTTTTATACTTCTTTGGATTCGATGTTGCTTGAATCATGTTGTTGGATCATTTGCCCTTCCTGAATTTCTCAGTTCTTGTTTTCCTTGCCTGATAAGCTCCATTCTTGTTCTTCTTCCTCCTGACACCACAGTTATCTCATTTTTTTCCCTCTTTCCTTTAAATGAAATCACAGTTATGGAGCTTTTTGGCAGTAAGCACATAATTCTCCTTTAAGGCTTATTCTACTGCTTCCTGTGGAGCTTTTGCACACGTTTCCATTCTCCCTCTCCTCATACCAGTCTTAGTATTTCTATTACAAATTTCTTCAGCTTCAGTAGAGTTTCTTTTAACTTCAGCTATAAGAACTCATATCACAATATGATTACTCCTGGAATCATAAAATCATGTGATAAGAACAGGTCAGAAAGCCATCGCTTATTTTTGTTTGTTCAAGGCTTACCTAAATGTCTAACATGAGCAAAATGCAAAGAAGAGTCTCATGGCTCCTACCTCTTGTAACATATTAGATTTTAATGTGGATGCAGCTATTTAGATAATTTGTCCTTAGCACCATAAATGCGAGTGTAGTCACTTGGGACTTAATAGTGTGCCTTTGGTTTGGGATCTTCCAGATCAGGTGAACTGTAGCCCTGCTTAGTTCTTGTCCTAGCAGAGATATTGGTGATGCAGTCCCTGTACACTCATTGGCTTTACTGTCTTCTGTCTCGTGTGCCAACAGGAACCTCAAACAGCTCTTCTTAATTCTTTTTTTTTTTTTTTTTTTTTAAAGTGCCTTCTCTTCACTGCAGGCTCCAGCAAACCAGCAAACAGCAAAATGTCATTGACAGAATGATCATAGCAGGGTGACAGAATGGATCTCCATAGTAATGAGCAAGCAGAGATAAGTACCCAGTGCCATCCAAGAGTTTATATTGAATCCTTGCAGCTAAGTGGACAGAGGTTCTCAGATGCTGATAGAGCCTAGGATGAGATCAGTCTGCCAAGGCTGTCATGACTCTGTGACCTATCTGGAATGGGGACTTGGATGTCATCACAACTATCATCAGCAGCTGGAATCCTTAAAACTGAATGCTCAACAATGCATTTTTCTAAAGGAAGCTAACTTTTGTTTATCAATTTTGTGAATGGTATTTAGGAATAATTAGGGGGTTAGACTATGTGAGGTCTTCTCCTTTATGTTACTGTGAGAGCCGCTGACTAGTTTCAGAAGGAACTCAGTGCTCTTAGTGACAGATTCTTTTACATCTCTTTATTACAATTCTAATGAAAAAGTATATATTCTTACTTTGTTTCTCTATTTTTCAGTCTGCCAAATCTCACTTATTATCTGTAATTGTAAACATCTTGACCAATTTGACATCAAACTTGACATGTTTTCACATGTGAAGGATTTAAAGTCCTTCAGAGTTTTGCAGATGCTGGTGGCTAGATACACAAGAGTCATTATTTAGTAATGCCCACAGTGAGGATAGAAGAAGTCACGTGCAACCCTTTCTTCCTGGAGCCAGTCAGCCCACCCATGCATAGTATCTCCAGCCTCATCACAGCAGTTGTTGTTTCTTTACTCACTTCTCCATAAACTCAGAAAAAGATAAAGATGAGTAGGTGTAGGGGGTACATGATACGTATTGAGGATATGGCATGAAGCAGGGAAGGGCTGGAAGAAATGGAGATTCATTTGGCAGAGTTGAAGTAAAGAAATAAAATTTTAAAATGGAGATGAAAATACAGTTAGTGAAGGGAAAATATCTTGTAGTGGTCTGGAAATATAATAAGGTCTATTTTATTGAACTGCAAAAAAAAGAAAAAAAAGAAAAAAAGAAAAAAGAAAAGGACTTGTGGAAGATCAAGATTATTACTGGAGTGTTTATGAGGCTTAGAAAAAGAAGGACATCTAGGAAATCCAGTCTCATTCATGCTGATCTCAGATTCTTCCCTCGAGTCTGCCATTCAAAGAGGCAAATTTTGACAATATGTAGCTCAGATCCTGAAATTTTCCTTCTTCAAAGACTCATTCTTTCTAAAGAAATGCTTTTAAAACCTGTGACTCAACTGCTTTGGGAGCCCAGCAGACTCAGGTTAGCTCCCATGGCTGTTCCAAGAATACCGACTCTCACATAAACTTGGAGTTGTGCTTCATTGGATTATGATGTGCTTCATTTGTGAGTCGATAAAGCAATAAATTATCATTTGTTATCGCTAGCACATGTCAATGTACCAAGAGGTAAGAACACAAACATTTCAAGAGAAAGGAGTAAGCGTAATATGGAAATATATGCAGTCAGGAAATTACAGTCAGGATAATCCTTTCTTGTGATATTCTTGAAGGAGGTTCTCTGCATAAAACTAGTAATTTATGTAAGCATGAATGTTTTCCTGTGTAACAGCTCAGAAATATTTTAGGTATTCTGAGTGGTGAGGCTACTGTACCATACTGAAAAACAAATTTTTAGATACTGTTGATCTAGAAAATATAAAACTTTGCAGAAAACTTTGCAGAAGTAGAAAGACTATGCATCATTGTGAAGATTATTAGAACGATGGTACTAAGTTTGTGATTTAGTAGAAAAGCATAGTGTCTGGAAAAGCACCACAAGGAAATGTAGAGTAGAAGAATACTAATTTAGACTGTAGTCTGTCATGCAAAATTGTTCAATTTCAATACTCCTCTTTTAAATTTAAATTTATAATGTGATCCCCAATCCTGAAAAAGGTTTTTTTCTTAAAAAATTCTTTGCATGCATCCACACAATTCTCTCATCTAAGCAATGCTTACATTTCTTCAGAATCTCATTTTTGGGCATCTGTTCATTAGCAGTAGTAAGAATGAATATGCAGGTCACAAAAATGCAATGAAAGAGGAGGAGGAAAGGATAGATACAGAAAATGATTCCTTGATAAAGTGTCATAAAATGGAGACCAGGTAAACTTTCCAGCAGTGTAAATGTAAAAATGGCTTCTTCCAGCTAGACTTTTAAGTTACTGTCATATAGAGCTGCCCCAAATAAATAAATAAAATTTGAAGGAAACATTCCCACAAAAAATACACCCTTTTCATCTCAGAGGATCTCTACAGGATGATTTTTATTCCCATTCTCTTTGGTAGTTTTAAAACAAAGTTTTAAAAACTGGGATTTGCAACAATCCCCATTCCCCTTCAGCCTAGGAAAAAGCTACTTATAGCCCTCTTTCCCACCAAGGAAAAGGAGGATTCGGCTGTCTATGGCCTTATCATCACTTGTCCATCAGACTGAGAAAGTGGAGAGGCATCTAAGCCCTGAAGAGCCACACTCAAAGACCAGTGTTTAAGGAAAGCCATACTTCAGCGTTTGGTCCAGACTCCATATATTTTACCTGGATTTTTCCAGTCTCTTAAGTGTCTGTTTGTCTCCCAGATTTCTGTCGGACCCTCTCAGTTTGGCCTCATCCGACATTAGGTGGGCAGTGAGCTTGACAGCAGTTAAGATTTTAGTCCTGAGAACCTTCCCAAGACTTTTGTGAGAGTGGTGCCTTTCTTTTTTTTTTTGCCTTTTTGAAAAGCTCTTACCTTTATTTTTCATTAAGAAGCGAAGAAGTGGATACACCAGTTGGTACTGAAACCAAGAAGAGGGAAAAAAATGTTAATTCCAGATAGCCCCTGAGTACTGTGTAAATCCTGGTTTGCATTTTTGAACGGGACTTGTGTATATTAAAAGCTTTATGTGCCTCCTCAGCACCAAGGAAATTCATCCAGAGAAGCCCAGCTTTTTATCTTCTGCATTCACAGCTCAAGGTTTCTTGGGAATGGCCAGAAATATCATCTGGATGAAAAGAAAAGCACTTGTCACTTGGCTTTAGGAAAATAATCTCTCCATCTGTACAGTCTTTGTTCTGTACATGGGTCCAAATGACCTGCCCTGTGCCAAAGTTGGAACGGAGAGTTAAAACTGCTGAATGCTTCTGCTGGACCCCGCTCTCCTCCAGACTTTGCACAGGTGGAAAGTTGGCCTCAGCTCTGCTCAGCTTGAGGCTTGTGAACTACTGTTTCCTCACCCATTACTCTCTCCCAGTCCCTTCTGACTCATTTTCTTCAACCAAAACAGAGCTTTCCTTGTTACAGCAGGGATATATTGAGCAAAAATCCCCAATTGTCCAATTTTTATACCTCCTGCAAGAAATGATGAGGAAGCTGTGTTTAAACCACTTTGAAAACATGTAATATTTCAAGAGTTGCATTTTGTAAGAGCCTCAGCATACAAGTTTTCCCTCTTCACTTCCTCCTGACCTGGCTCTGAGCATGATTCAGTAAAGCTCAGAAGCAGCTGAGACACTTGGCTTTAGCATTTACTGTTCATCACAGGGCCCTTTGAGAGTGGATTTGTTACCAGCCTACCCCTAAAAGCTTTTCAGTGCTCTGAAAATCAAACATTTTTGAGGCTCAGGTTTCCTCAGTCAACCAGAAAAAGTGAGTTTGGATGTTCTTCTACATCAGAATTCACATCCCCTGTGAAAAATACATTTCGTGGAGGCACTATGCCATTTTGACAGGTGGGATGCTAGTGCTTCCCTGCTCAGGCAGGAAAGTCCGCTGTGAAAAGCCTATTCCCAGCCAAGGGGAAAGCAAAGCTGGTCTCAAGGCTGCCTGCCTTTACTTATTGATGGATAGGAAATGAGAACCCCCCACTAATCCATTTCTGATGGATTGCGTTTCATATTTCTAGTGACCCTTGCTATGTTTGGACTTGATTTAAGGGTGTTCATTACAAAAAAATATCCCAGTTACATTGACATGGATTACATGGCAATAAAAATTCAGTCAAAAGCCCCAGGTCAGGGCACCTGATTGCATGCCTCAGCAAGTCTTCTCAGCCCATGTGAATTTATGAGCTGGCTGACTGGTCAGCAGATCATATACTACAGTCTGTGCAGGCATTTCAGATGCTGCTTGTGAAAGAACAGTAGTCAGACATTAAAGATGCGTGTGGGACTTTTTTTCTAAAGCTGGGATGGAGCAAACTCTGTAGAGTCTCTTTCTATGGAGACCAGTTTTGGTATTCGATATTGAAATGAGAGACTTAGCAGATGTCTCGTGTGAGTAAGTGAAATAAGACTTCCTCCTGGTACAGCCTCCCAGCCTCCTCTCCTGCCCAAAAACATGCTTGTAAAAAGCTGCTGGAAGAAAAAGAAAGGAATCAGGAATGTCATGAAAATTCTGCAGGTTAATAAAAGCTCTTTGCCAGGTTGTGCTGTGGGCAATGAGAGCTTCCATATATAATAAATGGTTTTTTGACTAAAGGATATTGAAAGTATTAAATATATTTGTACAATAAAAGAACTAATGGCAAGTCCTCAATACACCTTATCTGTCCATCTCAGCTGCTCACAGATATGAAGCTCTTACTGCTTCTGCCTTTGATACTAACATATCTTTCTGAGTAATCATTCTCTCAAATGACAGGGAATTACTATAGATTTGAAAAAAATTTATTATCTTTTAAGAGCAAAGGTCATTTTCATTTTGAACAAATAAATGTCAAATAGTGGATGATATACAGGATAACAGTGCCTGGGTAGACATCTAGAAAAAAATAGCTGTAATTAAATTCAAGTTTAGAATGACACATAAAGCCAACAGAAGAAAACCTTGATGTTTTTAGGTAAGTCATGATGGCCCATTTACTGTGGGATATGCTTTTAGCTGATCTCCTAGTCTTGGCTCTGCTAGGAGTTGATCTCATAAAACACAGAAAAAATACAGAAAAGGGGATCCTATGGAAGTCAATTTTATCTGAGAGTCCCAGACAACCAACAGGCTAACTTTGTGTATATGATGCAGGCTCAGTGGAGCTGCAACAGTTTCTGCCAGCAGAGAAAATGCTCATTATCTTTAGAATTACAGTACAGAAAGAAGTATGAAGCACTCATGATAAACTCTCCTCAAGCTCTCCTCAAATTTTGGCACGAGAAGAATTGCTGGATTCTGCAGGACATGTAGACAGCTGTTTGTCTCCGTTGTTCTGTTCAACTTTTAACTTGTAATTGCTTTTCTTGGAGCTCAGTTCAAGATGAACACGCCAAACCATAACTTTCTACACACAGCTGTCCACACTGTCAGTAAACCACATGAAGAGCAAGTCTTCTACTCCTACTTTAGCATGGGAGAAATTAGACTATGGAATAGACTATCGGCTCAATTTGTTTGCCAGCCCTACCTGTCCCTTTCCACCTCCCTAGACCTCCCCTGACCCTGCACAGCACTAGGCACCCCATTTTAGCCCAGCCTGGGCAGTCCTTGCCTCTCAGTTTACTTATGTGTCCTGTCTGATCTCTAGCTGCTGGTCCCAAAGGTCTCCCTGTGCTATATCTGCCTGCCCCTTGGGAATACCTCAGATATTGGAAGTACTTACTAAGGCATCTCAAATGGTTGTAGATACATCAGGTAATGGAGATAGTGCAGAGGTGTCTAAATTTAAATGACGGAATTGCATTTACGTGTTCACAGACTGTTAAGGAAACTTGGACATGTAGTGATTCATGTGTAGAGACATCTCCATTTAGGTGACAGTCTCAAATTCAGTCCTAGTCAATATGTCTATGAGTTTAGACACAATACACTTTTCAGTGCAGACCTATTTTCAGAGTTCAATTTAAATGTATTTTTTTCTAAGACCCAATTGTAGTCAAGAGATAAACTCAGCATCCAGGGCATAAAAATATCTAATGAAAGAATGTATTTTCTCTAATGCACTTCTCTTTTTTTTCTCCACTTTTTCCTCAAGCATCTAATACTCATCGGTGCCCAAGTGTTCAGAATGAGATGGATGATTTGTCTAATTCAAAATGACAGTTCTTACACTGCATGGCCTTATTGCTTTGGCTGTAGTAGATGTCTACCTTCTATTACTAGAGTTGCAAGAGGTCATGAACTGGAAAGTTCAGGTTCAGGCAGAACTTGCTCAGTCATTTGGACACATATGAAGCTGGCAGAAACAGTTGTTTACTTCTTTTCCTTAGGACATAGAGAGCAGCTCACTTGTGTGTGAATACACTTGTGAATACAAGATTCTGTGCCATTTAAATATGCTCTGATCTAGCTTGTGATTCAGACCTATTCGTAGCCACAACCTGAGTAACAACTGTCAACCAATTAATTTCGATGAGTAAATTGCAGAAAAGACACAAATTCTGTACTCATGCGAAAACAGGAGATAATGCTTTAGGCATGCAAGAATCTTTTCAGCAAATCTGATGTGACTAAGTCACTTCCACAATGTTTATTAAGAATTCCCAGCTTGAGCAAAGTAAAAAATAACTTTCTGAGAACTCATAAGAAACATTTTTTTAAATTAATTAGAACTCTGTCTCTTATAGGACTGAATAATTCCTGGGAACTCTATGCATGAATAAATAGACAACTGCAAATTGTAAAAGCAGATGTTCTGTTAACCTTGTCCCACTTGAATCTGCTGGCTGAATGGGATGAGTGACTCTTTCTTTTACCCATCAATAAATCAGCATATCAACTAGATAGCAGTTGAGGAAACTTTTAACCAAGTGGGCAAGAATATAATTACACAATCCCGAGGATGTTACAAACAACTGGGATCTGAAGTGGAACCACATGCATTGCAAATATATTGCAATTTATTCTTTGTTAATTTTTTGGTGATGTTCATTATTACACTGATAACATACAGCAAGAAGTACCATGAAAGTAGAAAAAAAATAATTTGGAGTGAATGGGAGAAAGAATGCTTTACTGGGGAAATTTCTTAGGCCTAGAGCAAGTAGTGAGAGTTTTACATATTAATATAGAATTTGCATGGACAGAATATCAAAAAAAAATCCCTAGCACTCCTGGGATTATGTGAATATGATGGTCTAGTAAATTCTTTAATCCCTAAATCCTATGTTACCTTTGCCTAGTAAATTAAACATATGGCTAAATGTTGTTCTGGATATGTGTCTATCTGATTTTACAAGTGCTCAATGTTGAGCCCAGGAAAATATTTTAACTGCTTCTATTCACTAGAAATAATTAACCCCAGGCAATATTTTATTTGTATGTTCTTTAGGACTTT
>JAVCKT010005431.1:22194-33557 GCA_032273925.1 Rhynchotus rufescens
TACGGTATTGATTCAAAACACATTAGTAAGAAATCTTTTAAGCGTGCCCTGAGGTGAGTATTGTGTGTTAGACAGAGATCCGAAGCATTAAATAATTGCTATGAAACAGAGCTACAAAGCCACCACATTATGATTTAGTGTTGCTTAAAAAAGAAATTTTATATTCTGAAGCAATGCTGGTGAGGGCTTCTAATCACGAAGGTCATCCTGAGGATATATCACCCTGCATACAAGCAATCCTAAGAGAGTATATTTAATAGATATCGTATTTGCACGCTTGCCAACTGTTGCTCTTTCCCTTTGTGCTTTGAGCTTTAGCTGACTTGGCACATCTGTTTTCCTCCTTCTGTAGGCATTTTATCCAAGAAGGTGTCAAAGTTTGTGCTGCTCTGAGGGAAATACGTTAGGAATATTTTCAAGGTAGTGGGACTTACTAAAGCATTTTTGAGAGAAACATCTGTCATATGTTAATTTATAAAGTTTATCTTATGAATAAACAGATTACAAGTTGCCCCAGGACATCAAAACAGTTGGCTCCTCAGTGATGCACGTTCCAGATTGAGATTATCCTTTAGATGGATATCACACATCTATCCATATCCACAAGGGTTTTCTTTCTCCAAGGAAGGTCATCTTGGCCTTCCTTGGCCAATGGAGGGGCAAGCTACGATCATCGGTGCTTGCCTGCCTTCTGCCCAGGAAACTCTCGTAGCCCCACTAAGTGGAGAGTAAGAATCCTTAGGCTGAGTAGAAGAGGATTTCAGGTCTATGAAAGTGCCTCTACGAGTTATTTTATTGTCAGCTCTAAATCTGTGAGTCTTCTGCAACACATACAAAGTACAGAAAATACCCCACCACAGTCCAGGCCATGGTTTTTGAAGTCGAGTATTGCTATAACTGAATTATACAAATATCTATTTAATTTAGTTCAAATATGTACATGGGCAAGTACACTGAAAATTAGTAAAAATAGTAGAACCTGACTCAGAATTAATTTCTCTGTTATTGAACACGAGATCACTTAAAAAGCTCTGGAATTCTGTTGGAATAAAGTGCTACAAAACACATCATAATACAATTCATATATTTATTTTATTAATATTTATTTTTAAAAATTTACATGTTAATATTCGTTACTCAAGGCTTGCAAAACATGAGTTGTGGGGCATAGGAAAAGGAACTGAGTTTTAATAGGCTCAGGACTGGAAGATGTACTCCCAAGATTTGCAGTGATCACAGTGGAGGAAACCATCTGATCATCTATCATGATCTGTATATCCCAACCACTAACTTTCATTCCAGGCCACTAATTTCCGTGCTATTGGCTCCATACTAATCCAAATAACTTAAGTCTAATTGAACATAAGCTTTAAGAAGTGCATCTACCTTTGATCAGAAAACATGGAGTGACAAAGACCTTAGCAGCCCTTTTTTGCTAGCAGTTAATCACCCTTCCTGATACAAGTCTGTGTCTAATCTTTCATTTGAACTTGGCTTTACTTCCAGCCACTAGTTCTTGATATGCTTTTCTCTGCTAGATTAAAGAGCCGTTCAGTAGCTGGTATTTACTCTTCATGAAGGTTCTTACGCACTATAATCAAGCTGTCTTCTGATCTGTTTGAAAAGATAAACGCATTGAGCTCTCACTATTCCCTCTTTCTTTTTCCCTTCCAGCCATCAAAATATTTCTTCAGCTTATTTCTATATCATCTGTAGCATTTCAATATCCCTTTTAAAATGTTGACATCAAGACTGTATACATTATTCCACATTAGTCCCAATAATGTCACATGCAAAGAAAAGTCAGTTTTCTCCTCCCATTCCCTATTCTGTGGTTTATACTGACAAGAATCAAATTAGCACTTTTTTTTTTCTTTTTTTTCTTCCCCTCTTTTTCCTCCATAGCATTCAGGAGCTCACATTAGTTCGTTTTGCACAAGAACCCAGTGCAGTCAGCACTTTCTGGGACACAGAACTCCTTTTATAAGCATGGTCTCTGTTGCTTCTTTTTAAATGGATAATTTTGCTTAAGGGTAGATTTTAGCCTAGATCACCATTCACTCATTGCTTGGCAGCCCTGTTACTCTCTACAACTTTCAGTATCACTGAGGAATTTGTTTTAGCTTCTGAAAGAGGTGAGGCTGCTGAACACCGTGAATTTCCCCCTCAAACACTACAAAAACTCTTAGGAGTAACAGTTTCTGATACTCTGACTGCAACCACTTATTTTGAGATCTTTGAGTTAGCCACTCAGTGTGCTTTATTGATACCATATCGAGCTCTGTTATTCATCATCATGTTGTGTGATCCTAAATCGTTTAATAGGTAGAGATCTGCATAATATCACATCCTTGGAAATTTTTTTAATCTACAGAATTTACAATCTCATAGAAATTGAAATTGGAATTGTCTGAAAGCTGCTAGTTCCAATACACATAATGACTGCCATTAATTGCATTCCTACCTTTTAATTATGTAGCTACTTATTTCTAGATCAGCTGGTCTGTTACGTAGCTACTTATTTCTAGATCAGCTTGTCTGTTGTGTTGTTTGTAGCAGATGTACTTACTTGGCTTATAACCTTCAAGTCACTCATTGCCACCCTTCTGATTATTAGCATAGCACAAACTTCTGAAATCTTGCATGCTCCACCAATATCACAAGATTTATTAGGAAATTACACTGCTCACCAAAGTAGATCGGACTTCTTCTTTGTCGTCCCGGCCAAGATATACAGTTGCTATCTCTTGACTGCAAGTAAGCTAAGACTGACAATTTAGAAACATTAGACATCTATCAGTCATTAAATAATGGAGTAGGATGTACTTTAGCAACACACATCATAATTCAAAGACCTAACTCTACTCCTCTCCGAGCACAGATGGAAAATATTTTTTCTAATCATCTTTGCATTTAGTGCACCCGTATTAAAATTCGCACCTAGTAGGTAGTCTATACTATTACTGGGGCTGCTTTTGGTCCAAAAACACTGTTTTCTTAGTACTGTCCTTTGTTTAGATAGCTGCGTGTTTTACTCAATACCTGCTGTATCCTACTGGTTGCCTACATTTGCTGCAGATTTTATGTTTTGGCAATATCATACATGAAAACAGATAGCAGAAGATCTGGACTATAGAATTTCTTGGCTGGATAATATTCTTTCAACATGTTGATGAATGATGGCACAATGGTTCAGATGCACACTAAAGTAATCAGAAAGCATTAAAACATGTTATGTGTTTATTCTTGTCCAAGGAACCACAGTAAATGCTGGGAATTTAACTTTACCACCTCATTAGAGAGATCTAAGCTAATCATCTGAGCTAGCCATGACTAGGTAGCTGGTCAGGTTAGTCAATGCCTTCATATCGCCAACTGTGAATTCTTTGGCAGACTGTAATAGGAGCTTAGTTGCCCAGCTAATGTGTAGATGGAGGTGTTTTGAACACTGGTAGCTAGATAAAAGTGGATTTTGAACTAGGAATCCCAGCCTTTCATTTCCTTCATGGTGGCCCGGAACTGAGGTTTCTTATTTTCTTACATTTACTCTTGGAAGTTTGTGTTCTTATGCTAAAGTTAATTGCCAGGATAGCCTCATCCTTTGAGACAGAAGATATGCTTTTCAACTGTGTAGGTGTTACTTAGAAACTTTGGTTGACAGATCTCTGTAGTCCCTTGAAACCCTTCCATCTCACAGTGATGGTATGTTTTTTGTTCTAAGACTTCTCATTGCAATATGCTTTGAAGCACTTCAGCTTTTTTTTCTGAGACCTCCAAGATTAAAGCAGTATTAAAGATTTTACCAGTCCACATCTCTCCTCAGTCATGTAGTGGAATTTCAGAGATCTAGCCAAAGCCCTATGTCATTAAAAATTCACTTTTGTCTAAAAAAGAGTTAGATGTTCAGTCCGCAAGACCATTTTAAGGAAGCTTTGTACAATATAGCCTTTGACAATTCTTAGTTGTCAAACCACACTTTTCCAATTAATTCTTATAACAACATAATGTATTGAAGGAGGTTTAAAACTAAGATCATTTGATCTTTTTCATGCTGCAAATACGTGTTCAGTTTCTTATACCAGCGATCAGTCTCAGGTCTGATGACCTGCTAATGACCTATTAGAAGGTGCCCTTTTCTTCATTCTCTTGCTAATTCTCTTTGGGGTGATGTTTGATCCTGTGGATAAGACAAGAACAAAGAATTGAGCTTTGCAGTTGAAATGGACTGTGGCATCCTATGTAGTGGCACTTATTTCCTGCAAACTTTCATCACTGCCTCTTGAGATTGACTTTGGCTCCTGCCTCAAATTCTATGTCTTCCATACAGCACGAGATCTCACCCTAGGCACTTCCATTTGTGCCAAGAGACTGGAGATAGAAATCAAATGGTGTCTGTTTTGGAGCATTTGCTGTTCTGGACACATCACAGCCTCTTGGAACTGAGCTTTCTAAAACTCAAGATGTGCACCATCAAGTATAGCAGAATGGAGAATAGGTCTGATACAAATGCAATCTGAGAATAGGTCTGATAGAGCCAGTGCTGCAGGCAGGATGTTGGGTGTAGGAGGTACAAACTCTTGCTATTGATGGTTGAAGTATTTGTGATTTACCAAAATAAGCTGCTATACTTGGATGAGGTACAATACGTCTATGCATAAAGGAGGCAGACCACTCAGATGAAATGTGGAACCTGTCATCTTATTGTCTGTGTTTAAAACAAGTTGTAGATTTTCCATTTGCAGACAGACCACCTTGGTTGTTTACACTGAGTTTGTCACGGTGCACATGAAAGTCTCTGGTGTAAGACACTGGCTGCAAAATGGTACCAATTTTTAGCTCTACTTCTCTAACTCTCTCTCCCTTTCAGTATAACTTTGTCAATATAACTTATTTCATTCTTGAAGAAAAAAAAAAAAGAATATTAGCTACATTGTCTAATCCTGCATCTCTCAGAACAAATAGAATTAGTGAGTGATAGAATTTAGAGTCATAATTTTGTGTGTTCAGATTTCAGCTGCACAGATCTCAAATTATACTTTAGCTGAATGCTGGATGCTTTATTGAGTTACTCTGCAGTCAGACCACAGCACTGCTATATATATTACTCAGCAAGGAACTGTGCTTCTTATGTATGTCCAGAGTATAGAAGCCCATATAATTATTAAAAGGCAAAATAATATTGCCTCATTGATTTACAAGTATAACACCTTCATCCACATCTGTGTTCCAGATAGGAGAAGTATGCAATAAGGAACAAGCCCAGTATGATCAGATATTTTTGATGCACAGAAACTGGAGTGTTCTAGTGATATGCTGAACGTATGAAAGAGAAGCTGGCAAATCTCTACTGAGGGCTATTTCTAGTAGGACTCAGTAACCTTGATATTTATGCGGCAAGTTACTCTCTTGGAGTCCCATGGAGAAGTCCCATTTCTCTGCCCAAGGAGCCAGAGTCAGAGAATACAAGGCAGAAAGTGACTTTATACAAGGCAAGTATCTCGAATCACAGGTTTTCTCAGAGTTAAGATTGGCTCTTCTGGAAGAGACTGCAATTTCATTTTTAATTTTATCTTGCTCAATAAATGTTTTGTTAAATGGACATATTTGACCACTTATTCCATACTTCCATTTTACTGTCTCTGTAGTTAGAAAAGAAACTGATATAAAATAGAGGCTCCTAACCTTTTCTTTCACATTGACATAAATGGGGATTCTGAGGCTTCATTTGGCTTCCCACTTGATTTTTGCTTCAAATGGCAGATTTATTTTATAATTAGCAACACTTCAAAAAGCCCTCACCTTTATGATTGCAAACTAGGTGCTACATTCCCCATAGAAGTGGATGCTAATTAGGAGAACTTTTAACCTTCCAATTACAGAAAATCAAAGTTTACAGGCTTGCTGGAAAAAAACATGCCCACATGAGAAGACACTGATTAACACAAGCTCTCTGCCTAGTAGTTTTTAATCTTTTATTCATTATTTGCAGGACTGGGAAGTCTGACCTTAGGGTTTTCCCTATACTTCCCAGGGATAAAAAGCAGAATTTTTCTCTGCATTTCTCACAGAGATTGAGAGTAATACTAAATTTTTCTCATTCCCAGCATTCTTTGATGTTAAGAATTGAAGTATGTTGGTGCAGATATATACTTAGGGGTGATCCTTATCACAAGTATATTTCATAAACTGAAAAAGCTGCAGAACTATTAGCAACTAGTTCTTTTAGGTATATCCATCTCCTGATCTGTTGTTTGCTCTTCTCTCATTTCTTCCTTCATCCAGTCCTGCTTCTGTCAAGCTTCTTAGTCAACATGAAATGGTAGGAATGGATTCAAGCTGTTCAACATCCTTCAACACAGTTCTTGAACAATGGCAAAATCAAAACAAAAACTCTTCTTTAAGTAAAAAAGAGCTAAGTAAACTGATGTTTACTGATCTCTCCATACTTGTTCGTTGCTTATGCAGTTTGTTTCTGTTTCCTTCAGATCCCTCTCTTGAATTTGTCCTTTACATCTACACTACCTAATATTAAAAAATTAGGAAGAATCACAGAATCACAGAATGGTTGAGGTTGGAAGGGACCTCTGGAGATCATCTAGTCCAACCTCCGTGCTCGTGTAGGGACAAAAGTCATTTGAAATATTGGGCCTATTGTTGAACTCTTCCAGTGTTTCCAGGCTCTAGGTAATTCAAGCCACATATTGAGGCCCGCCCATGAGTCCGTAGGAGATACTTGAGAAAGTGGTCATACAGATCCTCTCTTCTAAGTAAATTCCATCAGAAGGGAAATCTCCAGTAGGGTATCTCCAGCAGTGTTCCCATCATTCTCCCTTGGAAAGTTTCCTAGTGGCATTCCCTCCTTAGTGAGTCATGGACAAGGAAACAGCCCTCTCCAAACCCCTGCAGGATAGAATCATTGCAAAGACATCCTTTACCCTTCAATCATATTATGTTAATCACTGCACAGTTGTAGACTATCACATATATCAGAAGTCTGTCACAGTTCATGCTCTCTTGCAACACTTTTAACCTAGTCTTACTCCTACTACTGAAACATATTACTATAAGCTGTTTATTTTTAGAATTTATACTACAACTCTGGCCTATATCATGATCATAGGGTACCATGCTCAAAGCTGAAAGATTTTAACATCTATGTACAAAAGAATTCATAGTGCAAGTTTCGATTTCAATTGTAAATTCTACCACCACACCTGCAGCCACCACATTGGCATATGACAGTGTTCCCACCAGTGCTGTTCCTTAACTTCTTTGCAGCAAAACCCTTGAATAGAGCAAAGAGATGTGATGAGCAACAATTGCAAATCAAACAGCTGATGTTGTTGAGTGGGATGGAAGTTGTACACTGTGCTTTCATTTCGTCAGGTTTTCAAATGCAAAGATAAAGCCTATTATGAATTTTACACATTTGTTAACAAGAGAAAAAAATATATAAGTTTGGCTAACCTATTGGTTCCTGAACTGCTGCACAATTAGCTTTTCCATTCCGGCAGTAGTGAAAATAATACGTGAAATTCTGCTCATCTTTATCAGGGAAATCCCAGAGCCCCGAAAGGAATCTGATGGACCTTCTGCAGTGAAAACACCAGTTCTCCAAACTGTGAAACAGTAATCGGGAAACAACACGTGGGGAAGAGTGTGGGAAGTGCCTATGAAGGTACCTTTTGTGACTTCTAGTAGTCTAAATTGCAATTCATGGATAAATCACACCAAAAGCTTCTGTTATGGCTGACAGCAGCTAGGAGGACTGAGGATAGTGTTTCCAGAATGTCTCCTGACAAACAGCAAAGCCACCTTATAAGTCATGTTCCTTTTCTCCATATCTGAGAAAATTAAGCGCATTATCCCTCAGTACCCTTAGCAGGCAGAGTTTCTTCAGGCAAGTGCACTTTGAAGCTTTCTACAACACAAGCAAAAGAAAGTGCAGCCAGAAGCAAAGGAAAATGCAACAGAGTGGCCTGTGTAAAAAGCAACACCTGATCCTTCCATAATGTTTAACCCAAGTCCATCTGGTGCCTTTTTCCTTTATCATAGGGATGTCTTTGAGCTGTGAGTTATCTCAGGCAATTCCTTCAACCAACCTCATTCATGGCTTAGTCCAACAGCAACACCTGCCTACGTTCTTTTAGAAGAGTTGACCCAGGCTCTAGGAATTCTTTTCTGTGGTCCAGCATGGAAACACACCCTGTAAAACACTTCAGTGATGAGCTTTGAAATGGAAGTTCATCCAGCTTGTCTCCGGTGTGTTGTGTCCTCATCAACTTCTCTGAGCACAGGCTAGACTTAGGAGTACTGATCTGAAACCATACACTGGCCACAGAATGAAAAATCTTCTTTCTTTCTGGGTGCCTACTATGCCTCTGAAATAAAAGAATTACTAGAGAGATGACTAGAACCCGTCTGGATGCCACCCTGTGCCACATGCTCTAGGTGTCCCTGCTTGAGTGGGAAGGTTGGACTAGATGATCTCCACAGGTCCCTTCCAACTTTGAATATTCTGTGGTTCTGTGATTGTGTGTACAGAGGCAAAGATGAAAATCTGCTGTGTAATAATTCGCTTCTGTTTTTATTTTGTGGGAAACTACCACAGCATTTGTAAAGCAAACATTCAATTTGCGTTGTCATTTGCAATGACAGTAATTAAGTCACAGGATAATTCACTATAAGTTTAGCTGCAAACCCTGGATACAAGATGAAACATGTCTGTGTTAAATAATCATTTGGTTTTTGATGTAATCTGAAATCTGATGTAATCTGAAATCTGAATTACAGTACACAAAGGCCAATGTGTACAAATTCTCTTAAGGACAAAAATGAAATGTTGCATGCTGCTGCAGATCTTCTGCTTTACATAAGATCTGAAGTGTTTTTACTGCAAGCTCATTTTTCAAGTTTTATATCTTACTGAATTTTATGAATCTTCTTCTTCTTAATCCAGTGGAAAATCCTGATGACTTGGAACCTTGGACCTGTCTCCAGCACATCGAGCAGAAAACACAGAAATGCAACTCAGCCACTATGAGAAAATCAGAATTTGATTCCTCTTAATAAATTCCACAGATTGGTAGAGATATGATTTCCCATTCCTCTTTGATGGATTCTACCACGATTCTCAATAAGTGGAGCCACTGTTTACATGTCAGATGTGGTCAAGAAACTCAAAGAACAATTGCAATAGTTGTCCAAGTGTTGCAGCCTCGTGCAACAGGTGACTGCAGGCAGATGTTTTCTCTTTATATGCCAGTTTCATATTTCAAAAGTTAATTAATGAAGAGGATCTAGCTTGCACCTCATCTGAGCACTTCTTTATGTAACTGACCTTAAGGGTTGCATAACGCAACACAACAGTGTGATTCACTGCAATGTCCTGCCATATTTAGTTTTATTAGCAGCCATTTGAGAAATGCTGCTGCTCACTCTGGAGAGACATCACTTATAGTGTTATATAAAGGTCTCTGCATTTTTCCCACATGAAAAGGATTACTGCAGCATTCTTATCTGTAATGCAATCCAGAAAAAGAAACACTCATTGATTTTTGAGGAGGTATTTTCAATACAGTGACCTGTTCCATGCTTTCATTTGAAGTGTAATTATAGCACAAAATACTAGGATGGGAGGTGTGTATTACAGAGAAAAATCAAATCAATGTTTTTTTTTTCCTTTGCATTTAATGACAAACAGTGTTGCCAGTTCTCTAAATGCTAAAAAAGTGCAAACACAATAAGTATAGTGCATTTGTTCACAAAGCTTAAATGCTTACTATATTTGCATCAATTGCAATAATATTCTGAAAATGAGGGCTGTTTCTTAACCCCTAACTTCCACTCCTTTTTCTAGAGGAAATCTAGTACCACACAGATTCACTCTGCAGGAGTACTTTAAAACTAAAACTGGAGAATACATCCACTGCCTGGATTCTCCTCCTGCACCATGGTACGACTAATTCCATGGATTTTGTCAGAGCTATACTGTTTTATCAGTTCAGATGTCAGAGAGAAGAAACAAGCTTGGTGCTCATGTTAGCCTATTTTATGGGAAAGGCAATTTTTTTTTTGGTTTATTTGACCTGCTCATTTCAGAATTTCTTCTACCTCCCAAAACATAAGAGATTCAAGAATCCTAATACTCTACCATGTTTGGTAGGAAAAGTTTTTATTTTTGAAAGAAGTAAACCATTCATGTCAGTGAAAATATTGTCCTTACTTTAACTTCTCCCTATGGTATGCTATTTTCCTGTCCTCTCAAATCAGATTTCTCAGATTCTACCAACTTTGTCAGAAACAGCATAAGTTGCAATATGAGAAACATTAGGAAAAATCCTGAAATGTGAACAGTAAATTTTGCATCATGCACAAAGCTCTCAGTATCTATTGCCAAAAGTAATATATGAGGGCATTTCATGATTACCAAGAAAACCTCAGCGTCTTTGAAAATTTGAGTCTATTTACTTTATAATATTTTTTCCTTCCTGTGGAGAAAATGAAAAAAAATGAGAGATTTATATTGGATGCTTTGAGAATTAAATTTTTTGATTCTGTATGATCAAGTTATAACTTCTCCTCTGTAGTATAAGATGTACATAAAACCTGAAACCCAGGTTTTGTTTGATAGTTTTATGAATTTTTTAAAATGTAATTATTATATTTTTCAATTATCATTGCAGCTGTGGTGTGAATTATGGGTTTCATTCCAAGTCTTAATATATATATATATTTTTCTCAGACTTGTGAAAGTAAAATAAGCAAGCTCTGGAGATGTGGGATAGATGAGTGGACGGTGAGGTGAAGTGAGAACTGTCTGCATGGCAAACCTCAAAGTGTGGTGATCAGTGATGCTGAGTCCAATTGGCAGTAGTTAGCCAGTAACTACTAATGCTACTACACCTCTACACTAACTACTGTAGTCACTAGTCACGGTAGTTAGCAGTGTCCTCCAGGGGTCAGTCCTTAGTCCAATCCTCTTCAACTTACTCATTAATGATCTGGATGAAGGGATGGAGTGTACCCTCAGCAAGGTTGTCGATGATACCAAACTGGGAGGAGTAGCTCCCAGCTAGCAGGGCCGTGCTGCCATCCAGAGGGACCTGGATAGACTGGTCAACCAGGTAGTGAGAAACTTCCTGAAGTTCAACAAGGGCAAGTGCAGGGTCCTGCACTTGGGGAGGAATAACCCCAGACAACAGGACAGATTACGGTTGACCTGCTGGAGAGCAGCCCCGCAGAGAGGGACTTGGGCGTCATGGTGAATGACAAGATGACCATGAAGCAGCAGTGTGCCCTGGTGGCCAAGAAGGCCAATGGGATCCTGGGGTGCATTAAGAAGAGCATCTCCAGCAGGTCAA
>JAVCKT010005433.1:21060-38592 GCA_032273925.1 Rhynchotus rufescens
TCACTCTCAGCCCTCCACAACGGGCCTCCAAAGGCCTGCATATATAGTGCATTTCTGGCTTTGGGCTTCAAAATGAAAAATGGCCTATTTAGCTGCAGCTGAGTGGAATAGCAGCTCCTTCCTCACACAGCTCCTGTGACAAAGGAGCACGCTGCTGCAAGACTTGGCACAGGTACTGCGACAGTCACAAGAAACAGCCTTCCTTTGGCTGCACTGTGAAAATGACTCGGTTGAGTCACTCTCCTCTCATGTCCTCTAAAGGGTCCCTTGACTACAGCAGAGCTTTGGTGTTGCATCACCGTTTTAGCCTACACCTTGATGACGCACTGAAGGTGGGCGGAAGCAGATCTGTTCAGCTGCTCTGCAGATGTCCATATGTACCCCTGGAAACACTAAGAGCTGTGCAGTTAACCCTTTACATTATATAGCTGGGTCTCCTAAATTTCATCCCTGTAGACCACTAAATTGCAAAAGGAGAGTTCTTGTCTATTGATAAGATTCTTGGCACTTGATTCTTGTCTATTTTCTACATTATTCACAGAAATGAAAGTATTGTGACAGGTCTTTAGCAGATAGTTCCTTTTAGACTTTTAGAATCATAAAATGATGCAGGTGTGAAAGGACCACAGGACATCAAGCCGTGCTGAAGGTAGATATAGCTTCGAAGTTGCAACAGGTTGCGTTTGCTCAGAGCTTTGTCCAGGCAAATTTTGAATATCCCTAAGGCTGGTTATTCCACAACCCCTCTGGGCCCTGTTCTAATTTTTGATGATCTTCATTTTTTCCTTATATCTCTGTAGTTGGTAACTTTTGGGGAGTTAGTATTCACTGCATTTTCATTCTTTTATTGGGCATCTCTAAGTCAAACCTGGTTGTCCGGTGATTCCTAACTGGAAAGCCTTGAGTATAGTAACATGAATGGAGCAAACAGTTAAATCTGACTTGGCTCCAGATTGTATCTAGTGAGGGAGGAGGAGGAGATGAGAAACATAAATGACAATGCACATGAGAAATGCCAATCTCTCTTCTTATGCAGATCCCTTCAGGAAAAGCATCAGGTCAGTAGCTCTAATTGATATAAACAATCAAAGGGTTGACCAAGCAAATCAATTTTGCATCAGATGAAGCAGATATGCTAAAAGGTATCTTTCTTTAAGTCTGATCTAAAGTCTGTTCATAAATATCCACATCTATAAAGTGACTTCTCCGGGCTTTTTCTCTCTTGATTTGATTAGCAGATTCTGTGACAAGGACTTTATTTATTTTTCTGAAAAATACTCTTCAAGCATTTAGACGCTGTCACACACGTTAACAATGAGCCCTGTTTTCCAGCCAAATTCCAAAAGAGGTGGATGCATGCTCAGCACCTCTGAAAAGCAGACATTTATTTAGGTGTTGAAATGCAGAATCTAATATATTTCAGAAAGCATCAGGCTGAATAAAAAGCAATTTTTCACTTTAATAATTAATGTAAAACCTTTCACCTTTACTGCATTAGTAAAGTATGACTAGAAAACATTACAGTTAAAGGGCTGCACAGCAAACTGCTGTATCTGAAACTCTGGAGGTAGCAGATATGTTCCTGGTGGACAAACGACTACCTCATTCTTACTGCTAATTAGTTCCTTCCCTTCTTTGTGTGCTCCCCTTTCTTTCATGAGCTTTGGCAAGGAAGCTCTGGGTCAAATGTGCGCAGAAGGCACTTACCAACTTCCCCCTCGCTGAAAGCCTCATCAGAAAGTCAGGATTATCACCGCACTTCAGGGACATTCTGACTACATGTTACTTAGGCTAGACCTGCTCTGGTAGCTCCATGTTTATTTCCATTTATTGTGTGGGAAGAAGCATTTTATGGCCTGTTAATATATCTGCAAAAGATCTAAGAGACCTCTACACAGAAAAAAAAAAAAATCTGAGTTTGCACACAGAATTAGCTCCACTGTGGCCAGTATTCAATGAAAGCCTTTGGAAAGGTAGGCTGTGCAGTTTTGCTTGGGATGTGGACTACATCGGAGTAGATGGTCTCCAGGGCACTTACTGCTCTGGCAGGCATGGATGAGTTAAGTCTTTAGGGCTCATCAATCAGGCAACTCTCACAAGCACTTTGAAAAAGAGAGGTGGGAAAGTGCTTTGCCACTCTCCCTAAGTGGAATTCAAATTCCATGGACCTCGTATATGCTAATATTTGCCTGCATAAATGTCCTTCTCTGTGAATCTGCACTGACGTCCACGCAAGCGTGAGCCAATTTTTCTGTTGCTGTAAACCGATGCAGCTACCCTGACCTGCATCAATGTGCTATTATGAACCAGCCTTGAAGCCTGAAATCTGGATTACGAAGCAGCACTTACTGGAAGGGTGGATTCCAGCAGGAACTTTTGTTGGACAGCTTATTGCAACAGGCTCTGTACTTCTTTTTAAAGTGCCTCTAGAGCCACAGACTTCTACTAAGAGAACACAACGGAGCTGGCAGGAAAGCAACTGCTCTTTACTGTCTGTGAGGAGCAAAAAAGCAGTCCCCCAGCATACAGCACGCTTAGGTGGCTGGGACCGGGAATTAACAAGGGCTGACTTTTCCCTCCCTCCGTTTTCAAAGATAGCAAGTAACAAAATCTGGCAGGCTGAAAAGCCCCTGCTCCGAGGAGGGAGACAAAGAGGCAGGGCTGAAATCCATCGTGTCAGTTTAAAAAGGCAGAGTTTTGCATTTGCACAATATGCCCATTCTTGTTCTCCTTGACTCATGGAAAAATATTGAACATCGGACAAGAATGTAGGAATGTGTCTGGTGTCTGATCTCCACAAAAATCTAAGCGCAGCTTGCATTCACATAAGAAATAAAGACTGGCTGTCCAGGCTCCCTCTGTGCATTAGGAAAATAGCAGCAGTGATAACCATATCATAGGAACAACAACAGTAACGAAATTTTTTAAGCTGGATGCATGATTAGTAGAAATACAGAACGAACCCAGGCTTTTCTAGCCCTCGTTCCCAAGCATGGCTCAGTGGAGCTCTGCAGCGGTTGCCTGCTCCAGGCATCACTGAGACTCCTCTATACCAAGAGCAGCAGAAGCCCCACTCCGTTTTCCTGGATAGCAGAGGTTATTTTATTGCTTTTCTGACTTTAGATGCCATAACGTTTGCCATGCCTGTATTACCATCTACGGCAGACAGCCTGCATGTCTGCCAGCTATCAGGCAGCTTATTCATCTCCCATTGCCTTTTGCCTACTTTTTACAGAAGTAATTCCCTCTACTTTGGGTCCATACGCTAGAGTCTCCCGGATCCTGCTTTATTTTTAAGAGCAGCCTGAGGTACAGGACGGCGCTACCAGGAGGCATGAGGAACGCACCAAGGCTCGGATGCTGCATGTCTCGCTGCGGGATACACTGTGCTTTTCCAAGACACTCTTTTGGTTTGATTATGAGTCCAGGACCCTCCCAAGGATCCCATTTGCCAACCCAGCTGGAGGAAGAAGCAAGCAATGAGGGTCACCATGGCCCACACTACTGGGCTTCTCCAGGACCTCCCGTTGCAGTCTCCTCCTGCCCATCCTATAGCAGAGCAGAGGTACTTGGCTGGTCACCTTCTCTGCCTACAGCCACCTCTCCTGTCCCCAGTTCTCATTCTTCCAAGGTACGACATCTGTGTCATGAAGCTCTACATCATGAGAGGATTTTGGTAGATATCTTGCTGGACCACGGCTGAAATAGTTGTTGTTGGAAACCCCGCTGGGTGCCTGCCTGCATTTTTAGGCCCTCGTGTCTATAAACATTCGCAGTCTCAACACTGTGGAGATCCACAAGTGGTAAAGCCTTTGTAGCAAGTAAGGAAGATGCAGGAATATAGGGTGGAGAGATCCTCTGACCATAATGTCCAGGCCCCTGCTATCACAGGCAGTATGTCATATCACACAACCTGAACTGTTCATTCCGCTATTTAAGAAGTCCTCCGAAATCTGAGGAGAGACACCAGTGACACGTGCTAGTTGCCTCTTTGTGGTCCCCAATATGTTAGTGATCTGAAACCTGCAGACGGGCTTTCTGACCAAGGCATGAAACAGGGACTCAAAGGAGGCGCAGGGAGGATCACCAGCTCTGCCACACTTTGGAGCAGGGGTAAAATATATCACTCAGTTGCATGAGGCATCACAGACTGATGTGTTTGTTTTACTTCTCCTCTAGGTGTGACCCTGCTCCTGGCCTCTCTTCGCAGGCTGTGATGAACCTCCTGAAATTTCACTTCAAATCCTAAACCAAAGGGATCAGTCCCATAGTAAACACTCACCAAGCCCTGAGTCATGGATCGTTCATCCTGCCATTGCGCCTTTGAGAAGGTGTCTGCAGAAAAGGATGGCATCTTCAAAAATTTCCCCTTGCGTGTGCCAGCTAGCGAGCGCACAGCCAAGGGCGTTTGACTTTATTGTCTGCAGCCCCTCTCCCTTCTCCCCAAGGAGTCTGTGTCCAGATTTGAGGTCAACAGAGAGACATCAGTGTGTCTTGGATCAGGCCTCACTTACCCAGGAGAAGAGATGGACTTTGCAGCCCATCCAGATGTTTTAAGAGCTTTAACATGCAACAACTGCCTTATTAAATTTACAGTAAATTCAATGAACACTTAAGACACTTCACTTAAAGTGCAATTGACTAAGATAATTAAATTGAAATACCCAATTAATTCCACCAGTATAAGAAATGAACTACTCCTCTGAAGTTTTCATAAGAAATGGGTACTACTCTGTAGTGTCTAACTCAATCAGGCATTGCCTATAACTTAATTGGGTCAAAATAATTTTTAAAGAGAATCTGACTATTTAGAAATGTGTTTCTATAGTATGTGTATTATATATATATGTGTGTGCGTATGAACATATTACACTATTATTTTATTCTGTCTGAGATCTTAGTCGTCTGTTGGCAGAGTCATATTTCTAATTCCAGGTCAGCCACCATCTTCCAAGATAAACTCACACATTATTAAAACATCTAAATCAGAAGGATTACAAATGTCCCGCACTGGATTTTTTTATTATTATTATGAACATTTACATGAAGGTGTCTGCACATTCAAAGCCATTTCAGAATGAGAATGAGGCCAAACTGAATGCTTGGCAAAAAAAAGGGGAAAAAAAAAAAAAAAGAGATTTCTTTTTTCTTTTTTTTTTTTTCTTCTCTTTGTCAGGTCTCTGCCTGCAGCTCTAACCACAGACGTCCCAAAGCAAAAGTTTACCTTTAATTAAGACATCTACGTGTTAGGATTCATAGGCTCTGAATCTCTTCCCCTTTCCTTCCTCTCTTTTCTTTAAAAAAAAAAAAAAAATAGAGAGGAAAAAAAAGGAAACTTTATCTCACCTAAAAAGATACACTTTGCCCAAACACTGATAAAGGCAGTGATAAATATCTTCACCTCTTTGCTGCAGGCAAGTCTCATGGTGGAAGGTGGCCCCAGCCCCACAGCAGCACATGGCTGATGTGTCCCAGCAGGAGGGAACCTAGACCAGGTCCTGGGCACCACTCTTCTTCCTGGCCTGCCCTTTGTTTGGAGGGGAATTTGCTCCCCACAAATCACAAAACTGCGGCTTGGTAATAGCAGCACTTAGAATGACAAAAAGCCAAACAGGATTACAGTCATTCAGCACTATTGAATTATTTGGGTAGTGACAAAAGAAGTTATTTTTAATTACTTTGCATTCCAGCCTCATAGAGAACCAGGGAGCGTCTATGGACCTGCTGTCTCTAATGCTGCGCTCTGGATCTAGCGACCTGTGATCTTGGCAAACACAGACAGGATGGGGCAGACCTCTTTCAAATAACAGTTTGGGGTTTTTGAGCAGGTAGTACATGGTTCCCTTTACCTGGGCTTTGTTGTTTCCACGGGTCCTCTCTTCACCTTGGTGATACCTTCCCTTTGGCCACTTCCACATGCTTTCTGGACCAAACCAACCCGTCACTGTTTCTCTCCTCCCAAAGGAGCTGCGGCCCTATGGCCCTCTGCCACTGTTTGTGCTGGCAGAGCCCGGTGTATTTGGCAGGCAAGCGTGGAGCGTGCTCGCACAGTGAGATGGTGGAAGCGAGGGCATGCCACGGCCCTCAGCGCCTCGGCCTTCCTCACACTGAGCACCTCCTTGACCAGAGCAGAAAGGGGTCATAGGTGGGTGGGCTGAGGGCTCTCCTTGCAGGCCAGGAAATCACAGAATCACAGAATGTTCAAGGTTAGAAGGGACCTCTAGAGATCATCTAGTCCAACCTTCCTGCTCAAGCAGGCACACCTACAGCATGTGGCACAGGGTGGCATCCAGGCGGGTTTTGAAGACCTCCAGAGAAGCCCTTCCAGAAGAAGAAACGAGGCTGAAGTAAAATTTCAAAATCCTTAGATGTGTCCTCATTAAAATCTGTAATATCTACTCCCTCTTGATGGAAGAGGTCCTAGTAACATTGCGCCCTCCTCCTCCCCCCGAACCTTTCATTGACTTATCTGTCAACACTTTTATTCTATTATTTTTTCTCCGCTGTGCCTGTGAAGGAAAGGTCATACAGCCACATGCAAAATGGAATAGTGATGTCTCGATCAGTGTTCACAACACTTGGACAAGCTCCCAGGGCAAGGCCATACTGCTTCTGCCAGCTCTCCTTCACCCCATGCAGAGGAGCAGGAGAGCCGAGGCCTCCAAGGTGGCCCAATGTCAGGCTTGTGAGATGTCCCATTAAACCTAATCCTATCAAGGTCAACAAAAAACTCCTACCAGGCCCCAAGGCTGCTCCTTTCTGAAGAACTTTGCTGCATCAGACTCTAAAACAAGAACCTGGCCTGGGCTGCTTGGCCACTGTTCAAAACAGCTCTTAGTTATAAAGAACAAATTGTAAGTTCTCATGTAATGTCCCTGGCAGAATTCAAACTTGTAAAAGAAAAGCCTGTTAACATCATTCCCACTCAGGAACTGTGCAGTGTTATGCTCTGACCCTGATGCACTTTGACATATCACAGAACCATGCAGGTTGAATCTCGCTCTGTCAGTCCTGAATGACAAATCTCAAAACGAGCCGCTCAGTTTCTCTCCTTTTCTTTCCATCACAGCCTAATAAAAAGAAACATCTCATCTCGCTCATGGAGACCCGAAGTGATGACATACCGTTTAGAAATGACTCTGAGTACAACAGAGAGATTAGCAGCAAAAGCAGATCAGGAGCTGCAGCTCTGCATTTACCTGCTCGGAAGGCAGCGCCGAGCGCTCGTCGCGGAGCCCTCCAGCCCTGCGCGGAGCCACGGGGCTGGGTGAGTGATTTGTTTACACGCTGCAAGAACAAAGTCATGTCATGGAAATTTTGCAAAGTGGCTTGCTGAATTTTACTTTTGCATTTCCCTGCTCACAGCAGTGCCTAGTTGAAAGAAAGCAAAGCTTTTCCAAGCCTGAGTTCTCCTCCGCTGGCAGATTATTTATTAAACAGCAACGGAAGGCTGAAGCTGTTTTCACTTAAGAACAGTTCGTTCAAAGCCTAACGGAGAAGGAGAGTTACCATAGTTACCTGCGCAAGCCCTTAGCAGAGCACAGCCACTTCCTAGAACCCAAGAGTTTAGGTCAACTTGCTAGTTGTGCAGGCAGCGCTTAATGATCCGCTGCTTCATGTGAGCGGGTTGCATTTATCAACCAAGCAAGAGGAGTGCGAGTGCAGGCAGGGCTGCCCCCCACCCTCCCCGAGCTGGTCCAAGAAGCCCCCGGGGTTCACACCATCTGGGAATTCTGCAGGGTAACTGGACAGCTGGGGAGGAGGTTGGAGTAAAAACACATTTAGATCTTGGCACTGGGCTCAGCCATCCAATCCAGCCCATCATTAACAGCTTCTGTACAGGGCTGCTTTTCCTCTAGGGGCTGTAAAAATGAACAAAACCTTTGTTCAACCTAAACTTCCTTTCCTTGTCTGCCGTTCCTGCAGACTTTCCATTCTAGTGGTCCTATTGTTTCACTTGGAAATGTCAGAGTGCTGCACAGCATGCCTGTTTTATAAGGAGTATGTTCCATTTTAGGAGGCCAAAATCGTACACTGTGTTGTTCCACAATTAATTTGCTTGAAGCTTGCTTGGGCTCACTACGGTTTGTCAGAAATGGTCTTCTTTTTTCTTTCTCAGGTCCCACATCTGTATTCAGATTGGTAGCTACAGCAGGCACTAGCTTTGCACCTGAACAAATAGGATTGCTGGGGACAAGATTAGCTCCTTTGTACTGGGCAAGTTGGGCACTGGGAATTTCAATGAATGGGCATTTTGCTTTTGAACATCCTTTACTGGAAGCAGCAAAAAAAGAGTAAATACCCCGATTGTATCATCTGCTAAGTAGGTCATTACTACAAAAGGAGCTGGAAAATCTGTGTTCCTAATCACAGTTTCCTTCAGTTCTCCCTGCAGTAATGTTGCAGAGAGTAAAAGGAAGATGAATGTACTACAGACTTAATTGTCCTAAGAGGTTGGTGAATTTGGGCAACCCACAAACTGTCAGTCCTACATCGCCAGAGTGTCTAGGTTTCCATATTGCTCTGTCCTTTTCTCCTCTCAATTTCTTTTCCCAACACCTTTTCTTCATAGTTTGAGGCATAAGACATCCCTATCAATCAACATGACTGTTGTTTAGTTAGGCAGCAGATGATGAGATCATGTCCACGTTCACTGGCAGTTCTGTCATTAACGGCATAATTTTTGTGGGGCCTCATTGTTGGGCCTGCTAAGTGGTAGTGATATAAGTCAGATAATAATGCTGACGGGAGAAGATATTCAGAGCAACACTGAAATCCTACTCAAAATCAATGAGGATTAAGTACCAAAATTTAGCAGCTGTTTAAGCTCTCCTGAAAGACCAGAGGCTGAATTACAAGGTGCCTACTCACCCACTAGTCCTTTTTACCTCCACTGTCTTTTCTGGCCAACATGATTGACACACATTTTTTTAAAAGCAGAAATTCAGGGACAGCAAGGAAATGGGGACAAGAAGGAAGAAAAATGAAGGAAAGAAAAGCAAGCAGAAAAGAGAAGACCAGGAAAAGGCTGGACAAGAGGGGAAAAGAACAATCTAAAGGTCTTAGAAGAGGCAATGACCTATCTGGGAGAATTAGGAGAGTGAGAAAGATACTGAATAATTTAGCCTGAGGAATATTAAGGGAACTGAAAACAATGGAGAAAGAGCTTCCCAGAGAGACTCCAGAGAACTAAAGAAGAAAGGGGAATGAATTAGACATAGGAATAAAGCATGTCAGGCCTGGAGTGGTTAATTCTCTGTTTCTGTTGTAGAGACAGCCAGATATCCATATACCTGGAAGGACTGCACATTTTCAGCACTGCCCCCAACTCTCTGAACAGCCTCTGATGCCTGTTTTCTTTCTCTCAGCTGCACTTTTACTCCTCCACAAACACCAATCTCCCATGGGATCCAACATTTCATTTTTCAGTGGGGCTTTCAGTGGGGCTTAAATCATCCTAGCTCCATATTCAGTAATTTGGACAATTCTAAGGTCGCAGCCGCAGGTTCTAAGGAGGAACACACATGTGAGGCAGTTCGTCTTCAAGGAATCTTTGAAAGAGAAGTTCAGCTTATGATCCAGCTGTAAATTTGATGGTTATATAAAAGCAGCATATTCCTACCTGGATGATTAATACAGAGGATATTTGATTCCCTGGGACAGTTGGAAGTGGACTGTGCCATTTGAGTGCTGTATGCTTAGGGTCTTTGCAGCTTTTTGCTCCTTGCCCTAACAATGCTAGACCAAGTCCCAGATTTGACAGACTGGCAGAAATCACACAGAAACAAAGTTTTTACACACTGTGGGAAAATTAGGGGCTGGAAAGTGGAGAAAACCCAATCTGGGGCATAGACAAAGGAGAATTGGGAGAGATGGGCTACCCATTTGGGCTGTTTACAAATTGCACTATCATCTGGCATCTGATGTCTTTTGCCTGGTGAGCATATTACAGGATGCAGAAGGAGCTGGCTGTGTGTTGGTTGATAACAACAGGGAATGGGAAGGGACAAAGGACTCAAATTCGTTCCAAGTCAGGCTTTTTTTCCCCTCTCTTTCTTTACTGTCTCCATTACCAGAGGTAAATTACCTTGGATGATGTAGACCATAAAAGCTTTTGAGTCATATTCGCTATTTATCTGTGAAAGACAAGACAGTTCCGTTCAAATCATTCATCTGAAGATGTTTAATAATTAACAGTATACGGTCTGCAATGCTATTTACTGTCCCATGAGGATGCTAGTCGTATGACCTTATAGCAGCCTTCCTTCACGAACAGCAGCCCAAAAGAGGAGGTGGCCCAGCCACGTGACTGCACACTGACATGTATTCTTAAAATAAGGAACTGCAATTCTGTATTAGTCTAATTGATTTGTGTGGTTGATCTGGTGGAATAGGTAGTTTGTGCCATTCCTTTTGGATCTAAAATAGTGTGGCTTAAGTAAAGGCCCAAACTGCACAGTAACAAAAGGGAATGCAGTGTACACACTAGTGCCAAAGCTTGAATACATTTATATGATGTAGTAAACTAAGGTCACTGCTTTTGTTAAGAAAATCTTGGCAACTGCATCTGCTGTAGAGGTCAGGCAATTATGTTCACAAGGAAACACAAACTTGCATGTTATTTAATGTTTCCAGCCTTTGTAGCACAGTCCTATGTCAGCTTAAATATACAACATCCATGATGAGTAATAGATACTGCTGAACACGCTGCTTTCCTACAAACTCCCTTCTAACAGTGGTAGAAACATTTACAGAAAAGTTGTGTTTTCGCTGAAAATAACTACTTTTTTGAAATGGAAAAATGATGAGAATGACTCAAAATCAAACTGAGTGTTGCATTTTGTCTTTCCAAATTTTCTATTTTATACTAGCTTGTATTGAGCTTTGTTTCAAGTTTACTGTTCTTTTTTGAGTTCATCATTTCCTTCCAAGTTTGCCAGGGCCCTCATCACAGGTCAGCCTGGCAAAGTGCCCTTTATCATGAAATGTGTCAAACAGCAAATGATACATCAGCAGGTAACCACTAAATGTTATGGGCTGGTGCTAGCAGCAAACTAAAATGCCAAACAAATCAGAATCCTTCAAAAATAACTCTTTTCCAGAGGAGAAATCCTTATTTTTCTACTTTTATCTCGGCTGAAGTACAAAGTGTAGTGTGCAGCTTTTAGCTGACCAGGAAACAGAATCACAGGATGGTTGAGGTTGGAAGGCATCTCTAGAGATCACCCAGTCCAACTCCCTGCTCCAGCAGGGACACCCAGAGCACGGAGCACAGGGTGGCAACCAGGTGGGTTTGGAAGATCTCCAGAGAAGGAGACTCCACAGCCTCCCTGGGCAGCCTGTTCCAGGGCTCTGTCACCCTCACAGCAAAGAAGTTCTTCCTCACATGTAGCTGGAACTGCCTGGGTTTCAACTTATACACATTACCGCTTGTCTCGTCGCTGGTCACCACCAAGAAGAGTTTGGCCCCATCTTCTTTACATTCTCCCCTCAAGTATTTGTCCAAGTATTGATCAGATCCCCTCTCTACCTTCTCTTCTCTAGGCTAAACAGGCCCAGCTCACTTAGTCTCTCCTCGTAAGATAAATGCTCGGTTCCCTTAATCATCTTTGTCACTCTATGCTAGACCCTCTCTATAAGTTCCACATCCTTCTTGTACTGATTTATTCCAAATTCGCTTTGTCCCCACTGACATTAAATCACCTCATTAAGATACAAAATTCAGGTTTCAAAGGAAAGATTCCATTATTATTTCCCAAGAACCTATGAATACTGACAATAGCAACATTTTAAGAAAAACAAGAGCTTTCAGAAATAATATATATGCATAAACATAAACTTGATATAATATCTATCTGTACATCTCTAGAATACATAATGAGGCTATAAAATGCAGAACTATGGAATTATGATCTAATATTAATTATATATTAAATACATTATGTTTTATACAAAAGTAAAAATGATCTTTAGGAAAAAAAATATTTAATTTAAGGACTCCTGGCAAACCACCTAGCAAACATCCTTGGAGCCTCAAAACACTCCCCTGAGTCAGATGCATACGAGCATAATCATTGATGGATCATTCAGCCATATTAAGTGACTTTCTTACATTTAGCAGTGCTAAGAACAGAAAAGGCAACAAACAGTTCATAGTATTTCTAACAGCAGAGGAACAGTGAGAGAAAGGAATGGGAAAGAACACCTCCTCACTATGGGAGGTGAAAGGGAAGGTAAGGTGTGCCTGGAAGCTTTCATTATAAGGGAGGACATAATCTGATCAGGAAAGAAGAGTGCCTGTCCATTCAGCAAGCACATCGTAACCCATAGTTACTGGCACCCAGAAATGTCCCATACTCTTCCAGGAAGCTCTAGTGCTGCTGAACTTCCCCCAAAAGTTCACTTCTGTCATCTTTTCCAACCTCTGGCTTTGCATTAGCAAGTATTGTGACTGCTACTCCTTTCTCCCTCCACACTTTCAGTGGTGACTGTCAACTACAGCAGATCTTCTATAGAACACAGCAGCTAGCTGACTTGGAAGCTTCACCTGGCTCTTTTTACAGTCAAGAAGCTAAATCCTGGCTCACACTCCAGCAGGGATTTCAAAAACATGAACTGTATATAGCAAAAATCCATCTGGTTCAAATTTTAAGGGCAGAAATGTTGTCATGTCTGGGGAAATACAGGGCATGGCAGTTCAAATCAAGAATCCTCAATCACCTTCCATAACTCGTATATTTAGTATTCTCTTTCCATCTTTGTTAGATGGAGTGGGATAAGGATGCTATTAAGTCTTTTTTCCTGTAGCATATTTATTATGATAGAAAGTTACTTGTGTGTTAATCCATCACACACTGGCCATTGCAAATCCTTCAAAATCTGTCAAATGAAAAAGACTACTGCTATGTGAGGTTATTGTAGACTTTGCAATATACTACTGTAAAGACTTTCCAAGTGTATAATTTCATTAACCTTGATATAAGCAAAGAAAGGAAAATCTGTTCCTGATCCCTCTACCTGTCTTCAAGGAGTGGAAAATCACTCCCATAAATTTAAAGCAGAAGTAACACCCTATACTTATAGTTACAGCTTTCCCTAAAATCAATAGAAACTGAGTTGAGATAAAACTTTCAAAACCAGACTTATGGTTGGCATTGAAGACAAAGCTAAAAACTGAACAATATCAGTTTTTGGAAAATCCTTCACCAAGAGCAAATAGTCATTGTGGGTAACAGTATACAGAATAAGCACTGATAAGCAAAACCTCATGATATGCCACTATGAAGTAAGGAGTGTAGATGACACTTTTTGATCTGGATTTGACAAAAACAGGTAGTTATTTTCCTTTCTTAAAGTAATTGCCCTCCAAATGTGCCAAAGAGTTGTCAAAACTAGCAGATCTGCTAATGTACTTTACTAATAAACTTGCACATTTACAGGCAGTAATATGAAAAATCTGTATAGAAAAGATTTCTTTATAATTACTACCAAAAATAGCCTGCTGTAGCAATTCATGCCATTGTAAATACTATTTTGCCTTATAAATGTCTTTCTTCTGTTTTGCTTCAAAAAATATTTACAATGAATGAAAAGGGCAAGAAAACCTCCTCGCTTTCATTCCAATAACAAGTAGTTCCTAACAGACTAATGAACAAGGACAAAAAAATCTAGGCTATTATTCACAGCCACTGCAGTTAAAATGCATCTGCCAGCTCTATTGGGAACTATTAAATATATGATAGATATATACTGTGGGAGGGTCTCAAAGTAGAGGTATTCCAAAAAAGATATTTATCTCCTGTTGGAATAGGAAAGCCATTTGAATTAATTACATCCAGCAAGACTTTGCAATAAATTAGCAACACATTTTAAATACTATTTACACTGTTCCTTCTTCCCTTGGAGGAAAATCGTTGTGTTTAACTGAGGAAAACATCTGAGATGCCAAGAACAATGCTGATTTATGGTTTCACAGTAAAAGTCAAATAGTCCTCTGAAACTTGAATGAAGAAATGACGCATGAGCTTGGTGAATATATTCCAGAGATACAGTTCTGTTTGGTCCTTAAGCTGTTTCCTGCCGGTGGATCTCTGTTCAGCACAGACCGCCCTAAAGAAGTGTGGACTGGAATACTGGAATAGCTTTATTTCTGTTACACTGTGTTTTGTTTCATCTTAGCTTACAAATGTATCAGGCAAACATCCCCCATTTCTACACCATCTCGCACAGTTGAAGGAGCTTCAATTCTGACTGCATCACTTGACCTCTTGCCCTACTTCAATACCGAATTTAACACAAAATAAAATAATCCTAATTGAAAACACCATTTGGCAGGTTGATATTAAATATGTATTTGGAGTCCTGCCTCAGATACGTGTTTTATTTTAATGCTCTTGTTCATGGGTTCTGGTTTCTATTACTTATTCATTTACTGAATGGGGACCAAGCATGCATGGCTGCGCTTGCCGTGGCATCCTGCTCAGCACTCCCTTCTGGCATGGCCATGAGTCACACGTCACTGGTGCCTACGACAAGGGCATAGCTGGATCTGTCTCTGCACGTGATGGTTTCGCCGCAGGGATGCCCCACACACACTTTCTGAAGGTGGCCTTTGGCCTTGCCCACCTTCCATGACTTGAAGGAGATGAAGGCAGGTAGGTTGGGCATGGTGGCTCCTGTGCCCAAAGGGGACAGTCCGCAGGGTCTCCATGGATAGTGGGACAAACAGTAACATCTCCTGCGTGGCTGCCATTTCCCACTGGGAGCGTTACAGGACTGCACACTCTGCAGGCAGGAAGTGGAGGGTGTTGCACTGCAGGGCGGACATTAGGACACAGTACGATACCATACTGTTCCAGCTATCAGAGAGCACTGTCTGACAGGAAACAGATTTTTAGCCTTATAATAATTTCATAGAACATTAGTATCAGCTGAAATGTTTGCAGTTAGTCCAGTGAAGTGCCCTGCGTTCCCCTTGAGTGTGACTGAGGCCTGTGGCCATTGCATAGGCTGGGGTCCTTTGCTAATTTCACTGATGTTACATGTAGCCCTGTATGTATTATGTTTAGTGCTGGCTAAATATACCCACCAGGATCTATAAAACATGTTGCAGGCAACACAAACGTCTTGTTCTATTCTTCAAGGTCTTCCGAAGAAGGACCCCCACGTTCAGGGGAGTTGGACAAGGTGAACTTTAACGGTCCCTTCCAACCTTTATGATGCCATGATTCTATTTGAAAAGTCATGTGTCCCTAGGGTATGAGTGAGTGAGAAAACCCAAGAATAGGAGAGCAGGAGCTCGATGATGATCACGCTTAAGGGTTCCTTTCTAAGAAAGCCTTTATCAGATTTCAGAAAGCATACTAATTTTATTAATCCAAGTCACATACAGCAGTATTTTGAAGTCCTAAATTGGTTGTGCATTGTTATCAAATTGAATGAGAAAAAGGCCTGTAATTGTAGCTGTGACCCAGAGCAGAGGAAGGACCTAGCAGCTGAGATTCTAGCTCAAAACCTGTCTTCAGGTTCTTCTTTCTTTTCCCTTGCTTTAGCCTTTGTAAAATAGCTGCATGATTTACCCAACCTGAAAGCTTTCCTGGGCTGTCTCAAGTGGGAGGTTCTGTTTATGAATTGCTATAGATCTTCTTTGAAACAGCATGCAGCTTTTTTACTACAATTTTCTCTTTAAAGCTACTGTCTTAACTGGGTAATGTAAGAAAGGCAGTAAAATCCATAATGCTTGCAAGAAGATTATCTACCTAAATCCACTGACACTGCTGTGCAGGCTTTCAGTCTCCAAGGAAACTCGTTAGGTTTGAGAGGTAAGAAACAGCAGGTGTTACATATAACCTTATTTCACAAAGGATGCATTGTTGCAATCTCTTTAATCATATGACATTACAACTAGATACTGGAAAGAAATTTTGCAAGAGAAGGAGTAAAAAGGTAGAATATTCTGAAGAACAGATCATTCCTATTCTTTTGTTTAAGTTTTGAAGAAGACATAACATTCAGAACGATTCAATGACAGCCAGCTAAAGCAATAACAAGTGTATTTCTTGCCATAAAATGGTCTTCTTTTTCCATTTTCTCCTCTGCCTAACCATGTATTTACCTACCACCTTATTCCCTGGGTGGGCTTTTTTGTTTTTCTCTTTTTTTTTCCATGCTTTCATTTTTAGGCTTTGACACTGGTGGTCAGAATTACTTAAGGGCACAACTCTCCTTCTCAAAAGAACCATCTTAAAATTTAGTTCAGTCAGCAACGCATGACTCAGAGCATGCCCCCACATTGTGAGTATAAAGATCCTCATCCTGGCTACTTTGCTGTAAAACAAGAAATGAGGAGGCATACACTGCAGAGACACTTCCATTTCTGGAGCAGAGTTGGAGCAGATGAAGGTCCAGCTTCCTGTTAACCTGATTGCTTTGGCCCATAACAGCAGCACGACATGGAATCTGAGTTTGCACTACATTAACCCAGCATTGCTCCATTGGAATCTACTTCATTTTGCCCCACTTTCCATTTAACACCATGAGACATTTCCATCCCACCTGGGATCTCCAGGCATGACTCCATTATCCTTAAACAAGATCTGGGTGTTTAGCAATACAATTGTGATTTGGATATACCTTGAGCACATGAGTGCCTCTGATAAAAAGTTCATACTACTGTTAAGCTTTAATTTATTTACTTTATTTATTTTTCTTGGCCATGATAAAACAATATGTGGACAGGAGTAATAGTTTGAGCAGATGATATGTGATCTGACAAAAAAGCTCTATTAGGGTGGTTCCTCACAACATTTTCAACACACTAGAACTAGCAAAATGATATATCACTTGATCCCATTCTGACATATAGTTACATCTATTTCAATTTAGTTCTAGAAGCCACCAAGTTTGATTTACAGTATTGTGGAACCATCGTCTCAGTTTTACCAACTTGCTTCTCCTAACAGTTTCCTTCTCTTGAAAGCCTCCAAGCCACTAATAAAGGCAGCTGTGTTTCACAGAAATCTTTAAAAGTATGTAATGTTTCCATATCATGTGCCAGCTCGTCAGCTGTTGTAAATCCATTAAACCAAGGGAGTTGGTTCACAGCTTACTCCCAGTGAGGATCTGCCCCCCTGTATTATAGTCTTTTACAAACTGTCACTATTTCAGTTCTGTTTCTGTTAAAGTTTCTGTCAGGGGAACTATAATATCAAAACATATTATCCACATTCAAGCAAAAAAAAATCTATTACAGAACTGAAAACAACTCAATGGTTTAAACAAGTAAAGAATCCGTAATGTTTTCCAGCAAGCAAAAGATGCCATTAATTCAGTACAGTGAAATTCCTCACAATGATTAGGATTAAATTAAACTTATTTTTAATGGCACATTAGCTGCTTTTTTGAAGAAGCTGCTTGTTTATTCTCACATTTTCATCCACCATGGTGTCACTTCAGGACAAAGACAAGTTTGTGTGGATGCTGTCTGCATTTTCATGCTCTTAAATGTCTGGATTTTTAAAAACACACACTTGT
>JAVCKT010005433.1:38692-55413 GCA_032273925.1 Rhynchotus rufescens
TTGGCCTTCTTGGCCACGAGGGCACACTGCTGACTCATGGTTAACTTGGTGTCCACCAGGACTCCCAGGTCCCTCTCCGAGGAGCTGCTTTCCAGCAGGTCATCCCCTAATCTGTACTGGTGCCTGGGGTTATTCCTCCGCAGGAATATGAGAGGAAATTGGAATTCTCCAGGAAACTGGAAGATGACAAATATGGCACCAATTTTTAAAAAGGTTCTTGGGAAAATGTTTGCACCAGGCAAAATATGCAAAAGAAGAAAACCTAAAGAATAGCGTTAAGTGATACTTGGACAAATATGATATACTGGAGAGGGTCAGCTCAACTTTTGTAAAGGAAAATTGTACTTCCAATTCTCATATGGTTCTCTGAAGGAGAGAGCAAGCATGTGAACAAGGGGAATTCAGTTCCCAAAGCTTAATGGAAAACGTATGCCAAAGGGCGCTCAGCAAGGTCAGTTGCCAAAGTTTGTTAAAGAAACTAAAGAAATTGTTGTGGGGCAAGAGGGAAATTCTTCACATTGTTGGTTAAAATGCAGAATGCAAGGATATGCATACAATATTGGTTTTCACAGCGAAGGGAGTTTCCAGGCACTAGGTGATAAAATAGGAGATGAAATTCAATATAGACAAATATGAAGTCAAGCACACGACGAACAGTCCTTATTTCACATACAGGAATGGGGGAATGCGACCCCGAGGTCAGCACAGACAGTGCTGTAAACACCGTGTCGGTGCTCAGAAGTGGTCAAGAGGGCCAAGTGGCCAAGAGCCACGAATTATTACAAAGGAAAAGGAGAACAACGCAAAGAACCATCATGCTGCCACTGCTAAATCCATCCCCTCATCTCCCAAAGAACATAACAGAATGAGAAAAGTACGGAGAAGGACAACAGGGACAGTCAAAGGAAATGAATAACTTCCATAAAATGACCAATTAAATAGATTAAAGTCTTAACTGTCCTAGCCTTCTCTTAAGGCTCATTCTCATTTTCTCAATTTGTGATGTCTCTGAATTCTTAAATCACAGCATTTGTGTGCAGATGTGAAACAAGAAATATTTTTTTTTGCTGGCTCTATTTGTTTCAGACTATTCCCAATCTCAGAGCGAACATTTAGAAAACGCAAAGGAAAGGAATACAAGATTTTTTTTTTTTTCAGTTTCATGCCTTCTGGCCTGTAAATGTCATTTTTTTATATATTTATATATTTATATATAGGAGCTATGGAAATAGGGCTTTTGCCTGGTGGAATCTGGTGTTGGTGCAATATAGCACTAATGAACACTAACAAATGGTAGTGAAGGGATCTGTTTCTACAGATACAAAAGCCAGTTTGTGGATATTTGCTTTTGCAGTTGACAGAACCAACTCACTTGGATCCTTAACTCATTTTGGGTCCCTGAGTTAAAAGACTGCCTGTAAAAAGATGGCTTCTGATGGAGACAACAGGAGCTACAAGTGTCCCCACTTCTGGAACAACAGAATCAAACAGGTGGCTTCGAAAGGTTGAAGATACTAAAACAGGGCCTGCCAAGCCCACTTTTGGGCACTGCTGTGTAAAACACGTCATCTCCAATGTGTCCCGAGGCAGGTACATAGGCTGCTTTTAGCTCGCCGTAGCACACGTGCCGTATGTGTCCCTGCTGGAGCTGGGGGCTTGGACTAGATGGTCTCTAGAGGTCCCTTCCAACCTCAACCATTCTGTGATTCACATACATAAAATGTAAAAGAAAGCTTCCAAACTCTTTTTCTCATGACTGAGTCCAGATTAACTCATCACACTGCTGAAATGAACAGCTAGAAACATAAGCACACATCGTTCAGAAGCACCTCCTGCACAGATCAGAGGCCGAGTTTAGGCTGCAGCAGTCTTGATGTCTAAGAGATCAACTTGGACATCTTTGTCTTTCCAAATAAGTGGAATGTTATTTCCCTCGGGCGAGATCTATCCAAATTGATGGACATGTTGTTATCAGAATTCCCGATGGGGCTCAGTTCTAACTTCCAGTGTGATTTAACTCTCAGTTTTGAAAACACCAAATGATTTAGTTGTAATTGAGTAATCCTGAACTGGAAGCAGGGCAACAGAGATCTAAGAAACAATTTTGTCTTCTCCATCCACAATATATTGACAAGATAAAACTCCAATTTAAATAAAAAGCACAGACAACATAAGGATTATTTTTCTGCACTAAAAATGAGGAAGTAGAGCAACCCATTCAGCTCCAACAGGCAGAATCCTAATCTATCATTCGAACAAAAAGCTATGCCAGCTTTTGAAAAGATACCTAAATGGGGCAGGATAGTGCTACAGTGCACCGTATAGTGCAAGATAGTGCACTTTAAAACCCAAATTTATACTATTGCTCCTATTCCTAGTTGCATTCTCAGCTTTAGAAAAGTCCAAGTTCAGGATTTCTAGCAAAGTGAAGTCAGACAGAGTTTCCTGAAGAATTTAGCCAGCTTTGGATGAGGCCTTACGGCCAAGGCAGTGGAATCATCTCTCTGCAGCAGCAGCAGCAGTGGGGGCTGATCCCCCTTCCCATGGTTAATATACCATAAAAAGATCCTGAGTCCTCAACAATGTTGACTGCAAGGCTACAGTCTAAGATTATCACATTTCATCCCTGCAGAAGCTGTCAGTCATTCCAGCTTCTCCACCTTATTCTCAGTGTGGAGCCTCCCGGCCAGTGCTGACGCAGGAGTATCTCTGGATGCATCTCTGGATGGCCAGTGGCCTCCAGAGAGCTTCAGAGGTCCCCATGCAGACAGGCTGCATGGGTGCTGCGTCACCCACATGGATGGTAGCGATATGTCCCTACGGTGACACATTTACGGTGTTTTATATCATAATTTCTTCACCTCAGAAGAATTATAATATTTTATTTGGATTTTCTTTTTATATTAATTGCTAACCTGCATATTTATTTAACTTACACGAACTGGTTATATTCCAATTTTCACAGAATCTCAGAATCAAAGAATGTTTAAGGTTGGAAGGGACCTCTAGAGATCATCTAGTCCAACCTTCCTGCTCCAGCAGGGATACCTAGAGCATGTGGCACAGGGTGGCATTCAGGCGGGTTTTGAAGACCTCCAGAGAAGGAGACTCCAATTTTGCATACAAAGAAGTAAAAACACTGTTACACTTTCAACAGACCTTGGTTATCAAGTCCATTTTCACAGATGATATTTGTTGAGCATTAGTGGATCACGGCAGTTTCTGGGCCTGGGTGCAAACAGACAGTTTTCTCAGAAGAACTGAATGTGTTTGAAATATTTTGAACTCCCCCTTTCTGCTTTATTTCCCTAAATAATTTCACTTTTCCTCCAAAAGCTGATCTTCTTTCGTCAGATAGCAATCCATATTATTGCAGCCTCATGGAAAAGAGGAATGCTGCTGACAGATCGAATATGGGATCATTACTTTTGCATATAAATTATTATATTTATTATTTCTTTTACTGCAGGAAAATGTTACATTTTTTCTGTTTCTAGTTAGGGTATATGTAGAAGCTTTTGCTTTCAGCTTTTGCTTAAATTGTCCAAATCCAGTTAGGTTCTGCAAGCACACCTACCTAGACCTAAAGGCAGATTTTCCTACCTACTTTTAACCAACCACTGCTAGGTACTCAACTGAAGGTCAGCTTTAGGAAACCTGCATGTATTTAGCTTTCAATGTATATTCAGGCAGACTTATGTACATCATTGGCTAAACACATCTAAAGGACATCTAAAGCCATGCAAAAATACATGATGGTGATTTTGGTCAAGGGTGTCTATATTACTAACTGTGTGAAGCTGCCCTATTAAAAAACAGCATTATGAGCAGAAACAGAAAGACTGAGGTTGGTTACCAAAATGGTTAGGGAACTAAGCTGCCTGCTCAACTTGAGTATATATTTTATTTGAGCAAATGAAGTGAATAAGCATGTGTGCAAATGATCAGACATGCTGATTTGTGTGTGATTACTCAAGTCAAATGTTTAATTTGCATAACTGAATGCAAATTAGGTACAGAACTGCAGGCTAATATGAAGCATGCCATTTGGCGCCTGGCAGTTCTAAAAATCTGACTCCAAACATCCATGCTCAGTGTAACTAAATCAGACCAGCGCCGTTGAGCACAGCAGATATATATCATTTGATTCTGCTGGTAATTATTTGCCAATAAGGGAGGATGACATGTAAACAAGCAGCAGAACTACAAGTCTGCTTCATCTTCCAGCTCTGCAAGAGAAACCACTATTGTGAGCTTCTAGGGTACTATTTATCCCCCTATATTTCATATAAAAGTCCCTGACAAAGAAAAACCCACACCAGTACAAGGATATACAAGGTTCTCTTAGAATATGTTTGCCTGTTTTTTTGGAAGTGGAAGTTTTCCACCGTCCACGCTCCTCAAAGTATTTTTAGCCTTGTTTGTTTACAGTCTGGAATGACCTATTCGATGTGATTTGATGTTTCCTAGTATTCTTGATCCCCTCTCTGCCAAGGGAAGCAGTGGAAATTCTACTGCGTAGTAAAGTGAACGCGAGACCTCGTATGAGGAAAATATTTGTAGCGAACAATCTGACATGGATTGGGAGCAGAACTAGATGATCTAATGGGCATTGCATTACTTGTATCTAATGATTCATAACAGCACAATGGCAAAATGGCAATTCTAATGCTATTTATGAACACAGTAAGTAGGGCTTTTTACCGTCTTTGAAATTCTGACTGACTGCAGCATTCTAGAAAGTGCATTAACTCTATGCAAGATGTCTCTTTGCAATCTCTATAGGCTGGTTATAAACCCAAGCATTCCATAAACCAGGCCTGAGACCAAAACAACAGCTAAGTGATCAAGATGAGGATGCAACTTCTGTATGTATTCCTAATTGCTACCACGTGGGCCAAATGCAGAAGTTGCTGAGACTGCCACTCAATGTGAAACTGCAACCTGTTTAATTTGTGAAGCAGGAAATGAAGGCACCCCAAACTCTTACAGTCTGGGATGTAAGACACAGAGGTAAAAACATAACAGCCCTAATATTTTTTATATTTCGGACAATCATCTCATGATTTTGCAGGCTCAGGCCATGATTTCAGAGAGACTGAAGTTCACAACAGCCAGGAACTGACTCGTGAACACCCTGCTTCCTAATCAAGGGAAAAAGGATCAAAGGGAAATGTTAGAGCTGCCCTTCCCCTGCCTTCTCTACAGTGTGCAGAGCCCTCCAACAGCCCCCAGTCTGGTTCACCTCTACTTGGACAATGAAGTTCTGCCCTTGGTCCTTGTCCGAATAACGCTCTACCAGTGCAATGCACAGCAACTGCAAATGTGAAGGAGCTTTGGACCAAAGTGTTCCCACCTCTTGTGCTGGGCTACCTCAAGTTCTGGGTAAAAACTTCCCAAGATAAAATCCAAAGCCTGAACATTTATATTTATTCAAACTTATTAAAAATGTCTTTTACTATCTCCTTGCCCCATGCAAAATGCTGGCAGAGAGGCAAATACTGATCATGCATTATGGATTGGTAGAAAAAAAAGATTTTCTAGTGAATTGTGTGAGCCTTCCGTACAGATAATCACCAACATACATATTTCTGAGAACACACTGTATGTTAGCTTGCCAATCTCACTGCTTCACTCTAGGTAAAACAGGACCAAAATCAAAGGCAGGATCATTTTTACAAGACAGCAGCATAAACAAGCCTGTCCCTGAAGACTCAAACTGTAAATAACCATAGGAGAGAGAGGTAGATACGTGAGAGAGAGCAGCTAAAGTTAATGGAGTTGCACTTCATTATAATTCAACTGAGACTCTGACCCTCTGTCAATGCACATTCACCGGCTGATTCATAAAGGTCAATATTTATGTATATATACACCACCAGCTATGCAAGCTGACTCCCCGCACAGTATGCACCATATGGGCTTCTCTCGATATATCCCTATTTTAACTGGTTATGTGCTCCAGGGCCAGTTATTCTCTTCACTGTTAAAAACAAAGGCACCTAATCTGTAGACTGATTTGTCTAACTTCAGCTTCCAGACATTAAAGCCTCTTCTAGTTTTGTCTGTGTGACTGAAGGGCTTGCTTATCCATCTCCTGTATCTCACGCAGGAACCTACAGACTAACAAAGTTGGTACTCATCCTTATCTCAGCTAAAATAAACAAAACGAGCTATAAGATGCCACAGTTACACTCAAGAGTAGTTTCTTCAATGTAGTGAAACCCATTACAGATGTGCTGGTTCTCCTCCAGTACAACAAATGCATACGAGCTCAGATTAACAATTCAGCTTGCACAGTTTGGCATGTTGGCATGTATCAGCTCAGTCATGGTAACTCTGTATGAGCTGGTGTGTGCCTGGGTGTGCTCACAAACCCTAGCAAATAGGATGTAATTCAACTTATCTTCAACTTAGTTCTATTTTTCAATGATAGAGATTATGCTAAGTCACTCATCTGTCATGAATGGAGCGTGGACATACGGACAGTTACCACAGGTATTCAGAAACCCATAATTATTTAAGTTGCAGTAACTTAATCAAGAGTCTGAGCACTATGTACTTACAGGCTACAGAGAGGTGTTGGCTGATAGAGGTCAGATTTTCCTGCCTTTCTTGATGACTACTTTATTCCTTTTCCAGGGATACTACACAGGTCTTTAGCAGTTGCCAAATTTCAAGCACTGATTCTAATCTCACAGAATAAAAAAAAAAAATTTGGCCAAGAAGTGCTAATTTATAAGAGCTGGATGATTTCAGTGTGCTTTTGTTAGTATTTATAATCTTGAAGGAAAAAACACCATCAGCATTTGCAATGCAATGCAAGAACACAGAAAAGCAAACAGAAATAGGAGTATTCCCCTGGCTAGGAATCACAGCACAGCTCTGGCTGGCGTGTGGAGGGCCAGTGGCTGCAGAAATCAGGAGGCCTTATAGAAAAGCATGTGGGATGGCTAACCTGTAAGGGAGGGAGCTGGCAAAGCTTCAAAGGACTAGCTAGCCAGGTCCTATTTCTAGCCCGTAAGGGTAGGAGACCAGACTTGGAATTTTCATGTCTTTCATTGTGCTTGTGCTGGGAAATGGTTCTGATTTATCTGTCCCTGAAAATGGTCATGCTGCTGTGCACGACCATGGCACGATCCTCGTGGTCATGCTGTCGTGCACGACCCTCCCAGTGTGCTGGTGTTTTTTCCTGGCCTCTCTTTGGAAGGCAGGCAGAGAAGGGGAGCGACCTCAGCACACAGCCGGAGTGCGGTGGGATGGGGACACAAATCCAGGCATCTCAGCTGCCAGCAATGTCCGCTGGCTGACGTCCCCTACTGCTTTAGTGCAGACTGCATTTTCCTTTGATTGCACAAATGGGACTGTCCTCTCATGGCAATGGAGGACCCAGAAAGCTGTGTGCATGAGTGTGACCCCCACTTAGTCCAAAGACTGTTGGGCCCAGGTCCAGACAGCATGGACGGCTGGGCCCAAACTATCCAAGAATAAACAGGCCACCACCACTCATTCATCCCTTCGGCTAAACCAGCTCAAATGTTCTCTAATTGAATGTCTAGTATAAAATAAATACCAAGAGACAGTTTTGGGAGTGTGAAGGCTGCAAGGCACACAAAGCACGAGAAGCTCCAGTTTATTCTGCCCTCCTTCTCCTGTGTGCTGCCACATTGTCCTGGTCTCACCCCAATGTGCATGCAGTCACTTTGGGGTGCCAAGAGCAATCCATTACTGCTGCACGAGCACATGGAGGCGTTTCAAGAGGGTGAAGTAAGGGAACATAAATCATCCCTGACACTGCAGCTAATTAGGCCAGAGAGAGCCAAGCAGCTTCAGTGATCAACCACAAGAGCAACCTCATCTGATTTTGACACTCAGGCTTTGTGAGCTCTCCTCAGCTCCTGAAAGCCTCCTTAGTTCAATAGATATTACACAGACCATGTGGTGAATCAGTGCCTACATATCCAGAAAAATTAAAACTGGAGAACTGAACAGTTCCAAACGTCCAATCTGCACTTTTATTCTCCCCTCACTCCCTCTCATTCTCTCAGAATTTAACACTCTTTTTTGTTATCATCCCGTAATCTGCTGACCTCTCATTTCTTCTCAACAGCTGCAGTTTGTAGACCTTGCCTAACATTATTCCAATAAAAGTTTAATGAGATCTTTGCTTTAAATAATCTAATGAAATAAAGGCACCAATTAATCCCTTTGGGCCAAAGTCAGCTCCTCTTTATTTCTGTTCTCTAAAAAAGACTGTAAAAGTCCCTCCTGCAGAGGGTGGTCCTATTGACTTTAATGCAGATTAACCCAGGAGGTTCAGTAGAAATTAATGGAAATTAACCTATGAGGTTCCAAAGAATTTTTGAGACAAGGTGTGAGGAGCTGGAAAGCCTTGACGCAAAAGATTTTTTTTCTATTGCAGAAATGGCAATTCATTGAAACTAACATATTTTGTGCAAATTGCCTCCAAAGCAAAAAATACTACCGAACTTCAGCACTACAGGAACTCCAAAGTGTTCTGAATGGATAGGAAGCCAAATACGGCAGCATCACTGCTGGCAAGCTCGCCCTGTGCCGGTGCCTCCTTTGGCTGCTGATGCCTGAAAGGTGAGATGGAGTTAGACACCTGTCAAACTACCACTGCTTCTCCCCCCAAAGCTGCCCTACAAGTTGTTCAAGTAGCCAGCTCTCCATAGAGCAGCTCTGCCCTTCAAGAGGCCATCAATCACATCATGACCGTTTCCAATGCAAGCTCAGACCAGGATTTCATGGTGCAAGATCCACCGAGACAGGACAAATTGTTTGTCTGCAACCTGCAGCGCTTGGAGCTCTTCAGTGCTGCCCACACAACCTCGGCGAGAGCCAGAGCACGACCTGGAGCTCGGGGTTATGGAGCTAAGAATTACACAAGGTTATACGGCTGTGTAAAATGCCATTAAGATGCAAAGAATACTTTATGGCCTGACTGCATCAGTGTCATAGGATTTCATAGGTGGCTGTGTGTTTTTCTGTTTCCTAGAGCACTCTTTAAAAGCTGAAGGAAATGTATTAAAACCCAACGAGATTAAATTATACGTAGTTCCTATTGCACTGCTCTTATAAAAGGACCTCACATGGACACCTCAACCTGAAATACAGCAGTGATGAGGTTATTTTTGCCATAAGCCAAACATATGTCCTTTAGGTTATGTAAGAAATATTTGTGGCCCCTGCTGGTGTTGTCAGAACGTACATCACATATTAGATTCCTGAATACACAGAAATAACCCTGCTATTAAAACTAAACAAAAGGGATTTAACGGGTTGAACTAATGAATTTCAGGAACTGATTATCCATGGCAGTATGATACTGGCTGAAGTGTTAAAAACAGTGAAATAATGTAGGACCTTGCCTAAATAAGATTTATACACAGTGCCAGCTAACTGGTAAAAAATAGCAATAACCTTTTAAAACATTAATTTAGGCTTTTATTAGAATACAAAGAACTTCTAGTTTTTGAAAGCAGGCATTGTCTCCCCTTTTAATTTCAACAGCACCATGGCTTGAATACAGCACAGCAGGGTGTGTGTTTTCTAAAGTTGGGTTATTATCAGAGCGCTCAATGCAGTTTGCCAATAAGCCTTTATTTGGCAAAGCTTAAAACTGCTGACAAATGAGATTCTTCCTACAGCACTAAAACCAGGCACAGTTAAATATGCCTAATTACAAAACCACCCTGAAAACCACTCGGCACAAGGTATGTGCACTGGTGAAGAACCAGATGGTGCCTGCAGCGCAAGTGGGCAGCTGGCACCTCTACGCTACCCAAGCGTGTGGGTTTTAAGTGTACAGACCCCAGAGGTTGGGGGACAAGTTCTCCCGTGGCTGCTGCCCCACTGCATTCCTGCCGTCACCCCCTCCTGGACGGGACATGAGTGAAGTGCTCCGGCTCCCGCAGTCCCACCAGCTTTCAGCCGCAGCCGAAGAGGCTGCCCCATGAGATCAGAAGCGTGTTTAAGCGAGCAGAGAGAGAAATCTAAAAATAAGTTTCTCATTTTGAACCATCACTTCAATGAACTGATGATCTGCCTACGAAAGTGAGGCGGCGCGTGCTCCTTCCAGGCTCTGCACCGTTGCTGCTCGAGACCTCTGCGACTCGCTCTCCATATGTCTGAGCTGATACCAGGGAACAGAGCCTAATTAAAAATCTGAAGCACAAGGAAACAAAATCTCTTTAAAGTGATGTAGCTCTTCACAAGGCTGGGTCGCTAAAGGACTCGCTGCTTTTCTCTAGGAGTGTCAGCTACTGCACAGCCCAAGTTCGCATGTGAATGTCCCTCAAACATAACCACGCATGGTACCAATGAACTCTGTTCTAACTCCCAGGGAACTGCCACCTTTTTGCGGGAGATTAATTCCCCAGCTGGGCTACAGGGTGTTTCCAGGGAAGTTTTTGTGGTTCATCCAACAGCGCATCAATACCTATTTGCAAACGACATTCTCAGATGAGATATACCTGAATATATCTCCGAAACACCATAAAGAATCACAGTAACATGATAGAGATATGGAAAGAAATTAAAAAATCTGTTTTGATTGAGGACCAGATTCTTTACAGTTGACATGCTTTAAATCTTGGGGGTAGAAACCTCTCTTGACCTCAGTTTCAGGACACAATAATATTCCCAGGCAAAACTCGAGGCAAATGAGAGTAAATCACTAGGAACACTGACATTTCATGCCTATGTATTTTTTGCATATTTTAAGGACTTCATGTTTAATATAAATATTTATAATTTAGCAACCACAAAGAGAAGTAGCCCATTACAGCAAAAACATGTTCTTTTACCTAGTAAAATGCCAGAAAAATCAAACAAAAAGTGCTCTAATATAATGGAGTATTTCATTTGTTACTGCATCCTGTCACTTCTTCAGCTCGAGCAACTGTCCCCACATGGTGATTTACAGCAGCTGCTCTTCGAGCAGAGTGTGTCTCAGCCATGACGAGTGAGACTATATTTAAGACGGAACTCACGAGTTTCATATTTATTCCCTCTCACTGCCTTCAAGATCAACTTTTGTTAGTTTCCAGGATAAGCGTACAGAGCATTTCCCCCATAAACTCAAACTACAGCCTGAAAAACTAACGTGGGATTTTCCCATTGCTCCTGCGCCAAATGAGGGCTGATACATCTGTGCTTAAATAACATCAGCAATCTCGTCAGAAATGCCTGGAGTGCCTAGAGAGCCCTAACTTCTATTTTCAAAAGCACTTAAATCTTAAGGGAGCACAAATTTAACAGGGAATCAATTTGCTTAGGTTTCTGAGCATACCAAGACACTTCTGAAAATAAGACTCAGCTTCTAAGGTCATGTAAGCACTTTTGAAAACTTTACACGCCAGCTCAAATTCACTTTAATTGTATTGATAATACAGTTCAGGCTGAAATAGGATTCGTGGGAATGATGTGTAGGCAAAAAAGGTCCCAGCTTCATTGCCAGAATGAGGCTGGCTTACAGAGGTCAGGCTTACAGAGCCTGCAGTTAGGGTGGAGAGAGGAGCCTTTCATTGATCATATATGATCTGTGGATAATTGAAGGCTACTGTTGAAAGACTAAAGGGAAACTACAGGAGTACAATACACGACCTGCCAGGCTGAGAATTAACAGTTGCCCTTAGCAGGATCAGTATTGGAAGTGCACCTTTAAGGTCACGCAAGACTTTACTTCTACCTCAGGCTAAATTCCTGTTTATGACATGCTCATAAACGGCTCTGACGTGAGCGGGTGGGAGAGGGCGCCGCGTGCCGAGGGCCTTAGCACCAGGTCTTAGCAAAGCTCGCGAGGAAACTGCAAAAGCCATCAGGCAGATGGAAGGAGCAACGCATGGGAAAGACTGGGCGTTAACCGCGTACAGGCTGCCTGAGAACCGAGTAAGGTGTCCAGCTAATAAAAATGCCTTGGAAATAGAGTATTTATCTGGAATCTACTGAGCTACATTGTTGTCTGTCTGGGAAGCAGCTGAAGGCTCACTTCTTAGAGTTAAAACTAGACTGACAAAATCCTAGACAAAATACTGGCCAGCATACTATAATAAATAACTGATAGGGCAAGGAGAGAAGCTAGCTGCCCTAGTGAGAGAGACAGTCTTGCTGCCTTCTATTTCTGCAACTTTCAGATGCTATTCTGTAGAATATTGGGTGAGTCAATTCAAATAAAACAAAAGCCTCTGAATTTTCATTTTGTTTCATGATCCAATTTAATGGACTATTTTTTGAAGCTCTCTGATATTGGAAAGAAATGTTTTCCCTCTTTCTGTTTCTATTTTAAAATTGAGAGAGACAAAATGCCCCAAGAAAAGACGTTCTCTGGTACAAGAGGCAAAGTTTGTGATAAATCTTGTGAGAAAGTTTACTATTAAGAGATTTCCAAGCCTGAAATCCTTCAAAGCCTGAAGATTTTGCTCAGCTTTGCAATATCGGCAAAGCTGACTCCAAGCTCTGCCTGTCCTGAAGCTGTCCATCACTCCCCGGTGCACCGCTATGGTAGTTACAACATGTGCAATGAGTGAGGATGCTGGTCAATACTGTCTGCATGACAAGATGTTTTTTTCCCCGGCAAGGCAAGGAAGGACTTGGGAGGGAGCCGTCAGGTTGGGAATCTGGACGCCGCAGTGGATTGCTCTGCTCTGCTGCTGCTGACTATCTCCAGACTTCTGTGTGAAAGGAGGGGACATTGATACCCCTGTTCCAGTTCAGCTTTGGCGAGCGCTTTTGAAGCACTTCCTCCCGCAGCCTGCACTTCATTTCACATCATGCAGTAGCTGTAGAGCACAAAAACCAGATCCTTTCCAGTGAAATGAACTCAAAAGATGCGGAGCATGTAAAGCACATCTAAAATGCCCCAGAACATGTAAGGGTGGGGAAAAGATCCCTGGGACCTACTGCTTTACCTTTCAGAGCCCTGCTGCCCTACCACACTGCCTGCTAATGCAGACGTAGCCCGGCCGCTTGCACTTCTGCTCACAGGAGCCCCATCAACGACCCACCAATGCTCCATCTCAATTCATACTCTTTAACAAGTGCAGTTGTTCCACTAGGCACAGTGTTGAAGGTGTCCTTCATTTTCAGTGCCTTGGGTTTTCAAATAGAAGATATTCTGCAAAATATTACAGAAATCAGGCAATTAGTACTGACATGCCTTAGCAGCCTGTTGGTATCTCACCTCCGTGATTCCCTACAAATGTATGCATTTTCTAAAGTGCTGAAATTTTATCTGTATCTTAAGAGTCATTGCAATGCCTTGGCTCTTCAACTGACAAGATAAGGAGGGGCGATAAGATGTTTATAGCTTACATTTAGGTTTGTACTTAGGCAGCTCTTGTGGATGGAAAGAGGGTCCCCACTCAAAATTCACATAGTTATCTGCCTCATACCAAAGTATCTCCCATTAGTGGAGATCACCTAACATAATAAGCGAGACAACTGAGTCATCCTGAATCCCAGCAGTAGCATGTTTTCTATATTCTTTTCTAGGAAATAGAAATCAGAGTTCACATTTCTTGTCTGTGTTCTTAATGCCCTGCACAACTCATATCCTCCATGCTCCTGCACCACTGTCATGGAAATTATCTGTTTTAATGCATCACTTTGTCTTGTCCAGACTGCTACCTAAGTATAGTATCTATGAATGCAAGATTCAAGACTGATTTTTGTAACTTCTAGTGTAACAGCACACTCTAATTTCATGGAATAGTGAATTAGTTTCATGAGAAGTACATAAACTGCTTTTTAAAAAAATATTTTTCTCAAAAATATCTAACGTATATGAATCATTGTCTTCTATTCCAAAAGAAAAATGAAGTCTCCCAAATATTTTCCTTTTCAGTAAAATTAAAAATGCGTTCCCCCCCCACCCCAAAAAAATGTAATAGAAAGTCTTGTTGTCCTTACAGGTTTCATCTCAAATGCATTTTATAGAGGTAACACGGCAGGAAAATAAAAGAGCAAAGAGATTTAAAAAAGGAAAAATAAAGACAGGAAGTTGTTTCATTTATTAGCTTCAAATTTTTCATCTTTCAACCAAATCCAAAAACATAAACATATCTTTCTGATGATAAGATTTTCATTTTACCACAGACTTATTTCCTGTAAGATTAGCTTACACATAAAAAAAAAAGAAATCAACTATGTACAACACACAGCCAAAACTTTGGCCTTGGAGCTGTGCAGGTTTCAGGGTAAGCATGGGAAATAGAAGCCTGTAAATGTTCTTTGGTACTGGAGTATTTAGAAAACACCCCAAAACCTTGAGATAGAGCAGAAATGTGTATTTAGAATTAGCAAGGAAAACAGTTATTAAAGAAAGTAAATAGCAATTAAAATATTGCAATACAAAGACTAGGATGTTGCAAAATTATCTTGGCTAAAGATCACATGAGAAGAGTGCTCTTTTGGTCCAGCCCGTGATGTATGTACACCTAAGGTGTCACTACAGTTGGACAGGGCAATGTGAAGAAAACTATTTTACACTCATGTTACTCTAACTTGGTAACAGCAGAGTCATTTAACTATAAATGACTGCAGTGGAAATGTGCTAGTGAATCATGATCCTTTAGGTGATCTTTCCTGTAAGAAAATATTTGACTTTTTTTTTACACATGTGATGGGTCTAATTATTGGCTTTATGGGTTTGTGCTGACTTACACCACCTGCAAATCCTGCCAGTCTATATTTTGTATCACTTGTATTTAACTAGTGGCTGAAAAGGTCATGATCTGTGTGGCTGAGGAAAGCTATCTATAGAAAGGCTGGGCAAAACAAACCAAAACCCCCAAATCTATTTGAACTTAACAAGTTTGGCAGTAAAAAATAGCTGCTGTTTCCCCCAGGTCATGCAGCCTTTGATTGCCAGCTCTGGGAAGGTGCAGGTGTTAAATCAGCCACAGCAGGGCTTCCCCACAGCTCCCTTTGGGCAAACGCTGCTCTTTGATGCTGCCCTCAGTCTCCAAGGGGTCCCACACGGTGCCCAAGCAGCAGAAACCTTCTCTTGCAACATGAAATCCGTCTCGCAGACCCAATATCTCAGCCTTGTTTCTGTGCCAGGCAATCGGAGACGGGAGCACAAGGATTTCCCCCAGTGTTTTAAGGGCGGAGTGGGGATCTTAAGGTAAAACACCGGGGCTGTCCAAGTCCACTTGGAAAGGGAAGTGTCATGGACTGGCACTGTCAAGCAATGGCCAAAATTATCTGTCCAATATAGTCCAGGGCAGACAGTGACATAAACTGGCCTGTCCTCTTTGCATGCTGCATGGTAGGTTTCGTATTTATATTTTTATCAGTGTTCTTCCCTGAGAAGATATCTACATTTCAAAGGTTTTGACATGAACTTTGATTTAAAAGAGTCTTTCAGTGCTGACTCACCCATATCTGCACTCACCAAACTTTCTTAACAGCCATATCTTGCAATCTTGTAGGGAAACCCCATGGCACTCGCTGACAGCAGACAGACTCCTCTCCCCCATGGACTTACACTTATGACCTCCATGGATGTTGGCAGGCTGGTTCTCACTGCTGCAGTGCCCTTTTGCACTGCTTTGGGAGTAAAACTGTGCCTGCATTTGCAGAATACCTGCTTTAAAAAAAAAACTAGAGGGAAAAAGTACATTTGCTACCAAAATTAGTTATGGATGATGTCACGGACACAACAATCAATTGGGAGTCATGAATAGGAGATGGAAAAGGCCATCTGTTGCAAGCTTTTAAAGGGAGCAGCAAGTCCAAATCAAAGGCTTGGCTTTTAAGGTAAGATGTTTGACTAAGATGGACCAGAATCCCAAAAAATGTCCGTGCTATGCCCAATGCAGATGTCTATAGCAATGGTAAGGCCGGCTATGTCAGGTATAGGATTTGGTGTGGGATGCAGCAAGTCATGGTCTCTCTGGGATGTCGGAGCCACAAACACATTGTCACTCTCCTCTGCCACATGATAGGGGTGCAGCCACCAGCCATAAAAACAAGCATCTCCAAAAATGTAAAAAATAAACAATAATTGTTCAAAGAGGAAGCCCGTCAGCAGCGATATGTGTGATTTCCATTGCTTAATGTGCTCAGTTTACACCCATGACAATATGGCATGGAAACCTGAAACACAGAGAAAGAAAGAGAGGAGAGAGGAGAGGAAAAACACAATCTACTTGTTTATATATATATACACACACGAACACACACACACATAAATAAAGGAAAATGTAAAATGTATGCCTGCTTCTGTGCTACAGTTTGGAGAAAAATGCAGAAGCACTGTTTGTCTTCCGTTCTGCCTATCCATAAAACAGAAAAGAAATGAGGAACATGAACATCCATTTTCATCTGTGGTCTTCAAATGAATCGGATGCCTTTCACTTAGAACAAGAAGAATACCAAATGTTGGCCTGATTGCCTCCATATACCTGATTTTGTTTCTTATCTTTCACTTTGCGTCTCCTAAGTTGTAATGAACAACAGAATCCGGTCCTGGTATTTTCCCTGTGTGGAATATTCCACAGCAGTCCCCTCAGCAAGCTGAATTCTGCTTAGTTCTGCTGTGACACCACAGCACGAACAAAGGAGGGTTCACGTTAACACGTCCAACGCAAGGTTCCTCACGGCAGGTTCTTTCAGAATCGCCTACCCTGAGGGTTGTTTAGTCTGCTTGTTTGCACCTTTTCCTGTAAGACTTTCCAATAATCAGCGTCACAGAG
>JAVCKT010005434.1:0-20914 GCA_032273925.1 Rhynchotus rufescens
GGGTCAGGGGGCGGGCGGAGCGGCCGCCGCGGGGCGAGGGCAGGGGCGGATTTTGCAGCGCTTTAAACGCCGCAAACGTTTTCATCCCGCCAGCAACCCTGTTGACTGCGGGCTGCAGCGCGGGGAGGACAACGGCGCGGGGAAGGAAAAAGAAAAAAAAGGAAAAGAAAAGAAAAAAAAAAAAAAAGGAGAAGAAGGGGGGGGAAAAAAAGATACATTGTTGGATAAACAGCTTCTTATAGGTAAAAAAAAAAAAAAAAAGAATGGCCCAAATGGATGAATAAGGCGACACAATGCGGGGGGGTGGGGGTGGTGAAAGGGAGTGAGTCAGTGGCAGTGGGAGAAAAAGGTAAAAGTGAACAGAGGAGAGAAAAGGAGAGAAAAGAAAAAATGTAAATGAGTGAGACAAAAAAGCAAAGAGAGAAAGAAAAGAGAACAAGAGAGGGAAATAAGTAATATTTTCCTTGATAAAAATGCACAAAAGGGAAGATGAACTTTGTTCTTTTTCTCTTTCTACTCTCCTCTCTCTTTCTGCTTTTCGCCTCGCAGCACGCCAGCCTAAGCTGAGAGCTGTAATGTCATTAAATTGCAAATGCTTTTTCATTTCCGACACACACTGTTTACTTATCTGGCAAAAACATATGTTGGAAGGAATCCGTTAAATTCTGCCCATTGCCTTGGGTAAAAGTGCAATGGAAACGGACCCACTGAGCTTCTTCTTTCTTCTTCTTTTAGCACTTCCCTTATCTACAAGACTGCTTCGCAGAAAACTGGCTAGTTCAATGAAAAATGAAGATACAGCAGGAGATTAGAGAAGAACACTGAGCAAAAAATTCCTGGAGAGAGGGTCACTCCATTGCAAATGATTTCACTCCTCTAGATCTGCATAAATTACTATTTTTAAGGCATCTCCAAAGTCTGTATATTTTTCTCACTCTGTCAAACATTTAATTTCACGCCCCGTGTTCTGAATATGCTAAAATGCATATCTCTGATGCACCTTTAAGCCAGAAAAACGAATGCAAAATTGAAGATAAAATGATGTGATTTGCACTACAAGCCTATTACTTGAGGTATTTACATATAGTTTACCTCTGCAGTTCTGAGAATGATTTATTAAAAAAAAATCTGGATTAAGCTCATATAAATATGTATAAATCTTTGTTTAGAAAATAGATTTTGCAGCTGTTGTGTCAAAAAGTTCTTTAAGATTCTGTGAAGAATTTTCCTTTTAGCGTGCTTTAAAAAAGAGGGGAAAAGGACAGTATTTGACATCCTGCTTTGGCAGGAAAACACACACACACACACACACACACACACACACGTTTAGGCATTCGAGATTTTTTTTTCCCCTTAAAGACTCATTTTATTTCGCACTTTTCTTCCCAAAGTTCTGGGCTCCCTCCCTCTCGGCTCGCTCGCCGGGACGCGGCGGTCGCGGGCTCCGCATTTTCCCAGGCGCGGGAATCGCGGGGCAGGAGCCTTCCCTCCCGCTGGAGCCGCGCGGGGACAAACCCGCCCGGAACAGCAGCGCCGAGGGATGCGCGGCCGCGGGAGCTGCGCGGCTGGCCCTGGGGCTGCTCCGGTTCTCCTTGGGCGCTGCTCCGGGTGATCCTGGGCACCGCTCACGGTGGCCCCTGGGGCTGCTCCGGGTGGCCCCTGGGGCTGTTCCGGGTCTCCCTGGGCACTGCTCGGGGTGACCCTGGAGCTGCTCATGGTGGTCCTGGAGCTGCTCCGGGTCTCCCTGGGCTGCTCCGGGTCTCCCTGGGCGCTGCTCGGGCGCCCTCCCCACCTGTCTTCCACCCCGGGCGCTCCAGCTTGGTGGAGTTCCCAAGGCAGCGCCTCTCTCTCACCTCGCGTTTTGGAAACCGACCAGGGGGCTCTAATGCCCACTCCCGGAGAAGCAGCGCATCCCAACTTTGGCCTCTTCCTACCTCTCCTTTCGGGCCACATTCGCTGACCCACAGCAAGGTGCCCTCTCCTTCTTCCTTGGGAGCGGGGCTCAGGGTACCTGAATATCGCGGCACTGAGAGGTTGTTTGGATGAGAGGTTTGCAGGTCGGGCATCCATCGTCCCCCGATGCCGTTGCTTGCGCTTCCCCAGCGGGGCTGCGGGATGAGCCCCCCGGCAGCGCGTCTTCTGTGGCGAGGAGCCAGCCCCATGCAGGTGTTGATCGCTTGAGGAGGGGAAGCCAAGCAAAGCCCTTGGGGACCCGTGGGGGGTTCTTTCTGCTGAGCTACTTGCCTGCCCCAAGGGCATTTCCACCCTCCTGGAGAGCAAGTTCCATGGCCCAGGACATGGAGAAATGCTATGCATGACACCAATGCCAACAGTCATAGGATACATGTCTGGAGAAGCACACACTGGCATGCAACCTGTCCTGGGAATGTAACCCCCCATGGGCATGCAACCTGTCATGGGTATGCAACTTGCCACAGGCACACAAACCATCATAGGTACACAACCCATCACAGACATGCAGCCCATCACAGGCATGCAATTCAGCATAGGCACTCAAGCCTTTGCAGGAACACAACCCACAGGAACACAATTCATCACAGACACACAACACATCACAGGAAGGCAATCCAGCGTGGTCACATAACCCACCATGGGCACACAATCCATCACGGGCACACAACCCATCACAGGAACACAACCCATCATGGGCGTGCAACCCAGCATGGGAGCACAGCCCATCACAGGAGCACAACCCATCACAGGAACACAACCCACCATGGGCACACAACCCATCACAGGAACACAACCCATCATGGGCACACAACCCATCACAGGCACACAACCCAGCATGGAAGCACAACCCATGACGGGCACACAACCCATCATGGGCGTGTCAAGTGAAGCTGAAGTGACCGGCCCAACTATTGAGGAGATGTGTAAAGATCTGCCTCTTCACTGACCCTGCACAGATACAGCCACATGTAAAGAAGTAGGGAAAAGGGAAATAAACCTAAATGAACTGTCAGAAAACCGAAAGACACTGCTACACTTTCCCTTCTGTAATGCTTAGCATGTGCCACAGAAACAATCAAGGGGAGAAGCTTGGAATATGCTTGGGACAGCCACACTCTCAGTAAGGAAGGAAAGATGGGTTTATATAACTTTCGGGTAGATTTAAGATTCAGCTGCAAAATCTAGACTATAAATAACACATAAAGTGCAACAATTCCAAAGATGATATGGTGCCCAGGATTCTCCCCTATTCCCCAATGCCATTTTCATTTCCAGGACACCAAAAGGATTTTTCTGCTTTCCATTATCCCAAGCAACAAAACAAGTCATTGCATGACATGACAAAGCTGCCTACGACAGTGTGATCCGTACATACGTACCACTGCACATTTTAGTCTTCTAAAAGATCTAAGATATATACACACACACACACATATATATATATAAAGATATTAATTGTCCACACATAACATAAAGTCCTTTTTCACTTTGGCAGGCCGTCACCTTATTCAATATGTGTACTGAAATTCCTCACTAGTATAAACACACTGGGCTGAAATCATAGTTTCCTCTGCTCTCCTGTTGCTTTGCATTTTGTCTGCTCCTAAGCCTCAGAATGACTGGGGCTGTTGACAGGGGACTGACACAGATTACTGCATAGGGGGCTAGAGATCCACTTCTGAGTTCATCTCTTGTTCCCACACAAGTAGGAAAGAGGGAAAACCCAAACTTCTTGAGAAGCAGCACGATCCTCATGCTCCAAAGACATTGGACATAAAGTCATGGTAACAGAGATACATAAAGGCTGTCACTTGACATTTAAGCAGGAGAAATGTGAAGGAATGAGGGAAATAAAGACATCCTTGAGAAGAACTTTATTTCGGAGCAATGAGGTACATCTTACACATTTCTCAAAGACCATGAGAGGCAGCGGATGGACCCAAACTGTGCAGAGGATAACTCGTGGCCTCACATGCCACAATAACTCCTAAAATAGTTAGATGGGCCAGAAGTAGGAGCTCCCAGCTGTCAGAGCTGAATGCCTGCCCTGCTGCAACAAGGCTTTTGTTCCAAGCAGGGAGTGGGCGCTCTTCACCCAGTATCAGCTTGTTGGACCTGCACCGGTACGTCTACTGAGGAAGCTACAGTTTGTCAGGATGGGAATGGGACTCAGTTATTTGTAATTGGAAGCTACTGTTATTTCATCCTAATTAACCTCCAAAGAAGCTGGCTCTGCGTCGAAGGAACGGACACCCATTGCGACACCATGCACTGAAAGGACATGTGCCTGTGGCAGCACTTCTAGGAACCAAAACTGCTCTAGGGAAAAGAGTGAAAAGGCAGAAAAGATTATTTGGCAACAGGCAAGTGATCACCAGGTAAAGTGTGCTTAAATACACACTTGCATTAAGTGCTGCATCTGCCGGAGAGCTGAATGTAGCTGATACAGTCTCAGACATTTGAGGGGATAAACTGGTAGTTGATGGTCTGAAGGTCTCTTTCCCCCTAATATTTCATTAATGAAAATGGGGCAACAACAGATGACCCTCAACATTTCCAGCCAAAGGCATAATATTATTCCACTTTGAGAATCAGTGTTAACTTTTTCTAGAAGCTCTATCACCACCTGCCTGGGCTTCTAGTTGTCAGTAGAGGCTTCCTTCCCTTTGCATGAAGTCCAGAAGTGAGCATCCACCAGGGAAGCACTGGAGACAGACATCCTAGCTGTAGATTATGAAATATTTTAAGATGTTTCTAAATGTACACATTATCTAAATGCATGCATTATAATCACTGACCCCACTGGAGCCTACGTAGCTTGTGTAGTCTATCACAGGACTACATGTTTGAGCTCTGGGTAGCACTGCCATATGCATTGTAGAAAACCCGCCATATGGTTTCTGAGAAGTGGTTACAGCACACGTGCACCAGGCACTTTTCAAAGTAAAACAGATCTGTTCATTTCTATTTTCAAAATACCAAAGCAGTAAAATCATGTAATTGAGTAATCACTTGCCAAATTTCCTTTTTTTAATCTAATCTATTTTGAGTTTCATCAGAGCCAAAATGCAAATTAAACTGGGAAGGTTCCAAGACTTTTTTTTTCTCCTTTTAGAAAACACAATTTAAGGTACTCGCAAGTAAGGAAATTTAAAAAACCATTTGTTTTGTATGCTGTAAAATTTGGAAAACAAGTTTCAGCCTGAAGTAAATTTTCACAGGTAATAGGTTAGATAGAAGCCCCGCATAAATTTCGATCTCTTCTTAACAACTCTAATGTTCATTTTATAAAATTTGATTTGAAAATAATTTTTTAAAAAGGCTCACATAGTCAGAAACTAGGCAAAAAGCTTGTGTTCATGCAATGCACACACACATCCTTGTAGATCCAACAGCTACCTTGGGAAAAGGACAGGTTCCTGACGCTGCTTATTTGCAGCCTTCCTCAGTTGCCCCGTTTCGCAGCAGCGTTGAAAAGCCTGAACTTACTAGCCAGCCCTGACGACCTCCTCAGCCAGCCTGTGGTCATGGGGTGAGAAGGGTCCGAACTGCTCTGCCGCATCCTCATGAAGACAAACATGCCGGTGTGTGGGCAAGATGGTGGACAGAGGTAGCGCTGCCTTCAGGGGAGGCCACTGCTGGAAACCAGAGCTCACCGGAGTGCAGTTGTTGGGATTTACCCTCTCTCTGCACACAGGAAGGCCTTGGGAGAAGCCATGGGATTTGGGGCTTGCCTCCTACCACAATGCTGCCATCTGTTGAGGAGACTGGCAACTTACTCAAGTCATGGCTCATTTCATGTCGCTTTGGTTCCCTCGAGATCATTCCTTCAAACTGGAACCTGCTCATGACACCTCCTGGTCCCTTTGGGAAGGCTGTGAAGGCGTAAGTGACCATGCTCACACAAAAATACTTGGAAGCAGCACCACAAGATTCTCTGTTGAGAGAATGGAAGAAAGCAAAAAACAAAACAAAAACCCACCACCACCACCACCACCTAAAAACAAAACAGCCAAAACTCCACCCGTTCTCAAGAAAATTCACTTTTAAGGTTAAGGAACACTCCGATGCTTAGCATGAAGAATCTAGTAGAAAATATACAGAAGATACGGGAGATACAAGACTATCATTTATAATAGCCAAGACCATGACTTTTCCACACCATCCCTAGTAGTGCTGTAAGTATTCATCAAATCCCGAAGACCCGCTCCAGGGAGCTAAAACAACTGAGAAGTGATTTTTTAATTTAATTTAATTTTTTTTTTAAGCAAATAAACAAAGTGCTGAGCTTTCCACCATTTTGCTTCCCTGGCTCCACCTCGCCATGGAGATAGGTGACAGCCCCGGTCAGCGCCTAGGCCGCAGTAGGAGCAGGCAGCCGAGGGACAGCAGGGACACTCTTCCTTTGGCAGTGAACAGTTAGACCAAATTGACTACAATGTCAGCGCGCACCCTCGGGTCTCTGCTGGCTATGGAGACCAAAGGCACGGCGGAGAGGGCAAAGGAGAGACAGGAAAAGCGTGAAATCAAAACAGACCAAGGAGAAAGAGAAAACGCGCACTAGATGCAAAGTAGGGGCTGGACTGTGAGTGCTGATCGTGGGAACAGATGGAGAGATACAGAGAGAAATGACACCTATAACACCCGAGATCATATGTGTGAGAAAGAAGGGAGGAAGGGGAGGAGAGAGAGGTGGGAGAGAGGGAATTCTGTAAGACAAGATGATTTAGGGAGAAATGGTTTAATAAAAATAGAATCAGGATATAGTCTTCTTTGGAAAATCACTGTCTAGATAAACTAGAGTGGGTAGAAAAGGATGATTCTTTAAAAGAAAGAACAGTTTAACGCTTTCTCTTTTAGTATTTCACATTTGCAAGGATCACCTCTACTTTCCACACTGCACAAGCCACAAAGTAAGAGGTATGGCATATTGGCAGTTTTATCCAGCCCAATCTTTACTTATAATCTCTAAAAGTCATCTACTAGCTGCATAACACTCTGCACAATTAACTAAATCCCAATCAAATCAAATATTCTTCCAGTTCTGTAGAGGATCGACATGCAGACAAGATTTGATACTTCCATGGCTTTCCACTGGCACAGAACCCCGTGAGGAATATTCATTAGATCTGACTATAAATGTTCGTCTTGTGTGGGAGGTCTTAGTAGAGTAATATGTATTAGAAACTTGATATTTTTCCAATCAAGCCTTTCCACTGCCATTTGCATATATTTAATTCTAAATATTCATTTTCCTACCTGGAGCACTTTTAAATAAGAGTACAATAAACATAATGAATGGGAGCGAATAGCTTAGGGGACTTGTGATGAGCTCTACAACTGTTCCAACCTCTACCTCACTGGGGCCCATCAAGCCCAGGTTGGTAGCACAGGGAAGTTATTACTCCTTACAGCTTGCGGGGGGTCTTGTAGCCTGCATTACTGGTGATCTCACTCTCATTCCTTCTGAGCAGGGATCCCCCCAAAATCCCCACCAATAAATCACGATTGATGCAAACTGGTATCCGTGCCAGTGAAAAGTTGAGGACTGGCAAGGAAATGTCCTCCCACACGCACAGAGGTAGGTTCCTTCACGGCACCCTTTGTAGTTCTATCAATACGTGCTGATCTTCCCCAAACACAGAAACTCACAACAGAACTACTATATTCTGCAACTGCAATTTTATTTAAAACATAACCAGGTAATGCACAACAACTAACATAAAATGTTGCCATTCAAACTCAACTAATTGGTTCTGTTCAGCCTGGTTAGCAGCCAGTCTGTCGCGTGTTCACGGACATATTTCACTCTTTGCAGGGCCTGGTGGCAGGGGGTCTGTGCTCTGCCCATAGCTCTCCTGCTGAGAATTCCCTGGGTATGTTGCAGCCTCCAGCTGGCACAAACCCATCCATATGGACTTGTCTGTCCTATTTAGGCACTGGGACCATGGGCATGCTAAAGGAGTGTTTGCGTCCACTGCTGTCACCTGGTGCACAACTGCGTTGGGGTTTATCAAGAGTAGCTCTGAATTTTGTAAGATCTATGGTCTGTAACAGTAGATTCAACTCTTTCAACTCTCACATTCTCTTTTTTTTTTAACTGTCCTCTCCACAAAGTAAATCTTAGAATAAGAGAGGGAAAAGTTTTTGAGTCAGAACACACTGACCAAAGACAACCAAAAGAAGGCTGGAAGGTTCCTTCCAGGATGAGCTTATGAAACCAAATGGGGAAAACCAACCAACCAAACAAACAAAAAGGGTACCTGGATGAGTAGGATGAATAAACATAAGAAAAAAACAAGGTAGTATCAGCTGGTCTCACAGAAAATGCAAGTTAGAAGAGAGAGACTTTTATGTATTCCAGTCATTCATAACCGAGCAACAGCATCTTCAGGTGTGAGCACAGGTAGGTAAGAAGTCATATTTGAAGATTCTCCCCTTACCCCCCTCCCAAAGGATATCATATATTGCACTAACTGAAATCCGGAATATTATTATAATCATACTGACTTATTAGTTATACCATGTATTAATGATTTAAAAATGTAAAACTGGTGAACGTTGGTTAATGAAAGAATGCTAAAAGCTGAGCGGAGGTGCGTGTTCCCCGTACAGCTTACCAGGAGAAATACTTAACTTCCAAGGGATACACTAAGAAGAAAATTAAATTTTCAAAGCCTTGGATTTGATGCCAAACTAGGAGGACAATGTTACCTCTTGACTTACGCAGCCATCTGGAAAATATTAAGAGACAATATCTTACACTTTTTTTTATATAGATATATACGCTCAGATAAACTATGAATTCTATATTTGTGTTACGAGCTGTTGTAAGATACATTTATAATAGGAAATTAAGATATCATTCGCCTTAATACTGATAGACTAGAGTCAAGAGTAGTTACAGGAAGTAAGAAAATATTTCTGGAGAAATAAATAAATAGAGTCTATTCTGAAGGGTCAAATGCAGTTTTTATGCATAGAATTAAAGCTTATATGATAACAGATCATGAACTATAAAATAGTTATTGTCTCTATCAGAAAATTACTCTACATTTGATGTGTGTATTTCATGTCTGATAGGTGAGGACAGATAGAACTCTCCTCCTGCATTATTGGACACTTATCAAAAACAGGATGCTCTTTTTTTGAGAAGATGAAAAGTACAGAGATAAGCCGGGAAATAAAGACTGAAGTTTTAACCAATAATATTTTTGTGTGGTTATCAGAGGAATGTAATAATTAATCTTTTAATCATTCTGAGGATTGTGTGAAATCATAATATCTCATCTTTTCCAGCCTCAACCTGCCATTCTTGATCTGAATTACAAACAATAAGAACGGAGATGATTTAATGAGCAACTTTGTCATGTTGCCATTTTGCCTTAGTCAAAGGCAAACGTCTAGTTTTGCCTCTCAACGAAAATGGGAGAGACTTGTGTTTCAACTGTGCTCACAACTCAGGGAAACATGAATAGAAATGCCGGGGCTATTTGTGTCTTCATGTTTTCAAAGAAACACAATTAAATACAGACTATTATGAAGAAATGAACATTCATTTACTAGCAAATAAAACAACGCTGTGAAGGAACACATGCATGACAACAGGTCTAAAATTTAACAAATTACTAAATCCAGACAAAAAGATTTCAATCACAGAGGTAAGAAGAATGTTCTTATTACAAAGGAAGAAAAATGTCAGCATGATTTAATCACACTCAATAAATAGGCACTTCAATAAAGTATATATTTACACAGGCTTTCTGAATGCTAGGGCATCACAAAGTACTATGGCTTTATTACAATGGATGGAAGATGGCAGCTACTTAGAACCCAGTGCCAACATGGATTATAACAAATCCAGTGAGTATTTTGTTTTTCAATTATTCATAGAAAATTTAATCCTGATTAAGTATCCTTGGGCAGGAATTCATGGGTAGTTGATGACTGAAACCAACATTTATTTGAAATGCTTCTGTTAATTTAATCTGTGTATATGGCTTAATTATGATTGAATCCTCAATGTAAGAGAAATGAATTATATCAGGATTAAAATTTTAGTACCACATCACCCATTCAATTTTCTTTGTTCCCCCCATTTTTCTTTTTTTTCCTTTTTTTTTTTTTTGAAAATGTGAGCCTGCTGTTTTAATTACCTTTACATTGCTGTCTTCTAAGCTGCAGATAGCGGTCAGACCTTCATTACTAGTACTTTCTCTCACCTTTATTTCAAAAAAAAAAAAAAAGGTAAATAAAAGCCCTATTGCTATTCTCCTTAAAACTTTAACCAATATGAAAAATAGTGGCAAAAAAAGCTTTTGTTTTATACCATTAACACAGGAAAGTTTCCTGCAGCTTACTGTAAACATTTCATACAGGTTTTCTAGGACTCTCCCTCTTTTGTTTCCCCTGCTTTTGCACTTATGTATAAAATCCTTTTTTCTTTTTTTTTCCTTTTTTTCTTTTTTTTTCAGTAAAGTATGAAAATAAAAAGCATCCGTATTCCTCATTATGCACCACACCAATTTCACAACTGGCCTCTAACTTGTTTCAGCTCGCAGTCATTTTAAAAACTGGATTTTGCAAGACCTTCAAACCTTGTACTGATACAAAGTAAGGATTTTTGCATAGCTGCTCACAGGAGAGAAAAGAGTCACTCTGTCATGTAGCACAGCACCACGTGCCACACACATTCGGTCTGCAAAAAGAGCCGATTTGGGATTTTTCACTCCACAACACTTCAACAGAATAATCTACGGATCTTGTCAGGTCGAGGGTCAGTGAAGAGCTCTCATACTATCATTCAGTTTTCCACAGAAACCAATGTATCACACCTGCGACAAAAATATCTGTGTATTTAGGTCGTTATTGCACATGATGCACCAGAGTCTTCTTAAACATCTCAGAAGTGATGTCGACTTTTATGTCCAGAGGAGACAGTTAGTGGCAACGTCACTGATGACAGTGAAGACACTTCCCAATATAGACTATGAGACAGAAAAAGTCTGTAGAGGATAACCATGGAGATGCTCTGGCAGAGGATAACACCTATAGTAATAATCTAAAGACAAAAAAAAGAGAAAGGGAGAAAATAAGTGGAAAAACAAAAATAATTTTTTTTTTTTTTTTAATTTAATCAGCACACTGTACAAGTGCTTGGAGCTTAACTTTAAGCCTTCTGATACTGCAATAGTTATAGAACATTTGAACACAAGTTTCCAGTCCAGGATTCAGACTCCCACAAAAAATCAAGTCAATAGACGGCCCTGGGCAAGTCACATACCCCTTGTGGCTGTCTCTGTGCTGGGGAACCTTGGACTTGCAATTTGCCACCCATGCGGTTCCACCAGCAGAAGAGACATTTAGACACCCTGTTCTTCCAACAAACAGAAAAACCAAATCCCTCAGCCCACTTTTATGGGGATAGTTATTTATCAGCCTCACTTAGCGAGCTCTCTTTTCAGCGCAAGTTTCTTCATCTGGAAAGGATGGGTAAGGCAACATTTATCAAACCAATAGAGGTTACTGCTGTTTCTGAGAAAGTGAAACTTCAAGCTTAATTACGTTTTTTAAAACACATTTTTCTTAAACAAATATAGTATTTATTGATTACACCTTCCTTAATTATATTGAAATATATTTAGAGAAGAAAACACAGCAGAATCTTCATAATTTAGGAGCTGCAGCTGCACACAATAGTTAAAAATGAAAATACAGGGCAAATTTTATCTTCCTACTCTGAGTCCAAATTATTGCAAAAAGAAAACAATCACATTTACTGATTCCACCTCAGGAGATAGAGACAACATCCCACCTTCCTCCCCCTATGATTAGATTTTCATCCAGCAACAACAGAAAGTATCCTAACGTGCAGGTTTAGAGGATTCTCTTTTAGGTTCGTCCTCCCAACACGAAACGTGGTGCTTTATTTACGCATTTTTAGCGCAACACTTTTTCTCCTTGCATATCCTCCACAAACACAAATGCTTGGCTTCAGAAAATATTTGCACCCACATGCACAGATGGTATTAATTATAAAGAAAAGATGCAGGCTTTACCATGGAATGAGGCAGCCAACCACCTGAGAATAGTAGTGCACTTTATCTGAACACAGCAGGCTCCACAAACTAGTTCCCTAGTTCCCAGTATGTTAAGCAACTGAGAAACCCAGTAAGTCCACCTTTGTTTTTAACTGTTTAGAGTTTACAAACCAAATAGCATATTTGGATAGATCTCTTCATCTAAAGAATACAGTTCAGCTACAGGTTCCCTGACCTATTTAGCCACATGAAGCTTTTAAATGCTGAAGACTAAAAAACAAGCAAAAAAGAATCCACTGATTTATCTTTCTACTAGCTTTGTTAAAAGAATCCCCAAGGTGTTTTTAATTAAAAAACAAACAAGCAAACAATGAAACAACATCATCCCCTTCACATTTTCCTTTAATTTAACCTAGAAATGATTCCACCTATATGATTCAAAGCCTCTGTAAAATCTGACTCACATTAGCATCAATGAGAGCTGTGTGACTAAGACTTTTCAAGTTGATTTGGGGTCATAAGATTAACAGCCTAAGAGCATGAGTTTGCTAACAAACACTAAACATGAAGAACAACTACTATTCAAATTTCATCTCTTTTATCTTGCCTGTACATACCTTTTCCCTTTGATATTCTCTGAATATTACAGAAATGGTTGCAAGACATGGGTGGCACAAAAACCAGAGAATGCAGGCCTGAAAGAGAAAAGTGCAAGTTATAAAATGACTACGTGCCAGCTGAGAAGAAAGAGACGACAGTTACAGGAACTCTATTTACATTTCTGTCTATTTTATGAATCCACTGCTTACTTTTCAATCAACAGAATGAAAACCACACAATGAAAGGTGGGATTTCTGTTAAAGAAAGCTCTATACTCCTTGTCATATTAAAATGACTAGTCAGAGCATGATGACAGGGTACGATTTATACACCAGACATTTAAACATTAGCTTTCTTATGGAGTGAAACAGCTTAGAGCTTTAGTCAACTGCATGCCACAATTACATTTACAGCAAAAGGGATCAGTTCTCTCTGATGTGTCCCATACTTTGGCAAAGGTGATATAGAACTCCCTTTTCAGCGTGCTTCTCTCTGCTGTGATGATCTGGTAGAGACCAGCAGCCAGTGACAAAGCTAGGCAAACTCTGAGCCCAATAAGCAGTCCACTTGCTAAGCCATGGTGAGAATGGTAGCTGTGGTGATTAGTATCCTCAAACTGCTCCCAGATTAATAAAAAGCCCTGGAAAAGAACAACAACAGCAAAGCACATTTAGAGTAAATAAGATTACACTAAACCTCAATTAATCTTTGCATCACAGATTGAATTACCAGCACAATTGGCCAGGCCCCACTTTGCTTGTTGGAGACCATCACATTAGAAAGAAAATAGAAACCCACCAGCCTGGATTGCTTTCTGGCATTACCCATTACTCCAAGTGCAACTGTCAGGGACACAGTTTATCTCCTGCATTCCTTAACTTTCACAAAGTTTGTCAATTTAAAGTTTCCTCTAATTTGGATAGAAGGAATGTAGCTTTGCAGCACGAGATCCAAAATAAGCACCTAGCTCAAGAGTCAGCCTACTCAACAGGAAGCCCACTGAAAGCAGCCCACAGAGCAGAGCTATGGGGAGGTGTCTCTCCCCACCTGGGATGCACAACCTGTCAAGCTTGTTCCAGAGGCAGGCGACTACGCCTTTTCTTTCAAAATCCTAACAGGATTCACTTTTCTTTTTTAAATACGGGGAAGTAAGAGGGTGGTGCTGCTGCCCCTTTTATATAATAGCCTAAAGGCTCAAGCACTCACCCAGGTTGAACCTGCATCTCCCACAATCCCCTCCCTTTGCCTAAAGGAGATCCAGCTCGCATCTCCCACCTCCTTGGAGAGTGCCCCGGCTGCCAGGCTATGGGCTGCTCCTGGGTGGGCCACTCTCCACCCCCTCCCTTGAAGCTGTGCCACTGTGCAGAACAGGATCCAAAATGGGCTAGGTCAGAGAGCACGAGCGAGCCTGACTCGGCAAGCAGCAGCTCCCAGAGCGCCCAGGGACCGGGAAAGGGAACCTCGCAGCTTCCAAGTGCTCTCCCAACATCTGGACAGAGGCTCCAGCCAGCAGATGGCTGAGTGAAAGGCATTAATCCCCGCTTAGCTCCCCCAAAGCCAGCACATCCCCTACAGAGGAGCCCAGCTCTGTGGGGGTGGTGTGAGAAAGGTTCTTGGTAGAGTCTCTAAGGAAAAACAGACTGGGGAATGAGCAGTGTCTGGATTTCAGCTGGGCAGAAGGTTGGTGTCGACTTGTGCAGTGCATGAGAGCTGGGTCTTGCTGAAGAACAACCCTTGTGGGTCTCAGGAACTGTCCAAGCTGCAAACTAGAGTGTTCATACAAGTTGAGACCCTCTGGCCTCGTGTAGCAGCCGAGTGGCACTTTAAGACTGGAAAATAAAGCCCAGTCTAGTTCAGCTACTGCAATACCTAACTTGCACTTAGGTTTCAAGGGAAGCAGCCTTCTGAAGGGAGGTCAAGTGGGATTATAGCTGAGGTAGCTCTGAAGGCCTGAGGATGGAGACGTTGCTTGCCTCAGTTTACAGATCTAGATTAATCAGATTCAGATGGGTAAGTTTTCCCTCAGAATATTCCCAAAGAGCACACGCTCGCTCTTCCCTTCCCCTGCGCAGACCAGGGCACAGCGAGTCCAACTGCTACAGTTTCCTTCGCTTCTCAGCTACCAGGGTGGAAAAGGAAAGAGTGGGACAAGTGTTTAGCACACACACCTTGAACACTACTGATTGCTAGTGAATAATCTGACTGACGTTCTTTAAAAATGACCCCACCGTAACACTCAATTTGTGGGCAACTCCCACACAGCACCTCCAAATCATCACGTTACTTGATAGAGAATTGTATCAAGAAGTAGGAATGAAATAAAGCTCAATGGCTGCTGAAACCCTAAGAGACAGTACAGTGTCTGGCAAACACGTGGATAAAAGTGGATAGAAGTGGAAAACATGATAATTAGCTATGGCGTGAAACCAATGAATTCTCACTACAGAAGTTACTTTGGTTCAGGCACAACTTATCTCAGGCAACCAAGGAGGGTCCCACCAGTTACAGGGTCACTGTGGTTTGACAGAACATCGCCCTTTTGGGCATTTAAGCATGAGGAGAGCCAGCCTCTCTAACCACCCTGGACTGGCCATACACTGCCTGAGAAAATTAACCAGCAACAAAATCCTGCATAGAATCTTTTCGACACAAGCTTGCAACCTGGGTAAAAAACATGAAAAACTGATGGAGATGGACCTTTGATACTACTTCAAGATGATATTTGAGGTGGATGCCAGGTGTACCTCAATCTCAAATGGCAGTCATGACGGTTTGACTTTTCCTTAACCTACTACCAAAAGCAGGAGAGAAGATGACATGAGAAGATGACAAAGAGCTGGAGTAAATGAACCATCGGAGCAAAGTCCAGGTCTGAGTGGGAAAAGAGTGTCTGACTGCAGGGTGTGCTCTGGACTGGCCCTTTAAAGAATAAAACCTGTGCCAACAACACAGACATCAGTTGATCAAAGAGCGTGTGTAACGACTGCAATGTAACATCAGAGAAGTCCTGCTTCCTTCAGCTTCGCTGTGCTCTTCCAAAACAAGCAGGTGGCAGAGAGGGACCCATTAGTGCTGGTGCACTAAGCTGGAAACCTGGCCCAGGTGAAGCTGTCCCATGTGTCATTCCTCTTGCAACCAAAGTTGGAACCACACTGACTGTAGAAAAGCAGTATTCAAAAAGGGAAATATAAAGCATTTGCACTGTGGAGGTTTTTTAGATTATAATAGATTATGCAACCTGGTCTCAATAAAGGAAGTGCTTTCATAGACAAGATGATCTTAAGGCCTGAATTTCTTTGGCAGTGTCACAGAAATTAAGGTCAATAATAACCCTTGATGTCCCTGCCTTGACCAGTGAAAGGAAGACACCAACTCCCTTGGCTTTGATATCAGGAATAAGCTGAAAAAAAAAAAAAACCCAAAAAACCACACAGACACCAACTCATCCAAGCAGAAATCAGAGGGTTTTTCTGTTGACACTGAGCGGATCCATGTTGCAGCTCTGAAAAGAGCTCAGAGAAGAAATTCGGGTGAATATGCCTCCTAATTATCCAGAACAACCACCCTGTCCAGGCTGTCTACAGAAGGGCTGGATGAGCTGCGCGGGTACCCAACTGAAAGGCTGACTCGCACTAGTTACACCCAACATAAAAGTCACAGTTTCTTCTTGACAAGGTAAAGGAGAATGACAGTCCCCTTCTTTACACAATACACTGTCCAAAACATCTGACACCACCTGTGCACACATCTTACCTACTCCGGGTCTCAGTGGACAAGAACAACTGACCAGTACCCATCTCCCTCTTAAACTGCAACTGTTTGCCATGGACATCACCCTGATATTCCAGATATACAAGTTTATCCTCCACAACCACACAAAGAAGCACCTAACATGAGGAAACAATTATGGTATAGTTCTTCCTCCCTCCTGCAATGCCAACACTGATTTTATGGCACTCTAAGATAACATATCAATCTCCAGTCAAAGCAGGTTCTCATGGGACAGATTGCTGAGAGAGACAAGGGGAAGAGGGAAAGGAAATGGCAGAGAGGTGAAGTGGATTCACTAACTGCTTATAATCATGTTTAGTACTTTGGTATCTGATGCTATGCATTGTCAAGACAGGAAAAAATGTTTTAGATATGGGGTCAGAGGTAGAGAAAAGGAAAAGCACACACTAATTCTGAGCATATCTAGGGGTGTATCTTAGAGCCTAAAGGTCTAATGCAGTAAGAGACAATGTGCATTTTCATCAACATCAAAGCTATCAGTTTTTCTTCTGAGGTCACTGCGACCTCTCCAACCAGCCCAGATAGGTAACACTACTCAGGTCATGAGAGAGGCCTAGTCATCAATAAAATGTTCTGAACAAGTCCTGTGTCTCAACAGCAGAGAGCAGAAGCTTTAATGAACAGACAGTGCCCTGAGAATCCCTTGCTTTGAGGTTGAAGAAAAGAGCGAGTCAAGGCAGAGGGAGATGCGGATGGAAGATCTGTCCCTCCTTTGAGATGTAAGCTCTTGTAGCCACAGAGACCACAGAGATTTGCTGACTCGTAGGCTACATCCACCCTACATGATGGCAACTTGTAAACACATCCGAGGAAACTGCTTGTGTTTCTGAAAGAAAGAACAAAATTTATAGCATTGGTATAAAGAGTTTAAAACAAACAACAACAAAAAAAAGCGGGAGTTTGCAGGGTTGGAATAGTTGGAATAGTTTTGCCAGTTAAAACTGCAGTTAACTTGAAGAATAGCAAGTTTCCTCATGCTGTCCAGCTGTTCAACTTCCTTCTTGTCTACACGGGCAGACCTCTGTTTGATTCTGCTGTAATGAGCAAATAGGAGAACTTCTTTACAGCTCCCTGAGGCCTTGGACACTCGGAATTTGCCGTCAGTTCCCCTATGAAATGACATGGGGCCCAGGGACTTCCAAAATGCTTCAGCCATCTCCAAAATAGCCACCTCCAAATCTACTATCACTAACAGACCCAAGAAGAGGGCAAGTAGTGTAGACCATCAGTAACACGTTTTTGTGGAAATTAACACAGCTTAATTTCATTTTTCTGCTTTATGGGACTGTACACAGGTTCCATTTCTCTCTATAGCAACTCCTGACAATATTTCTGATTATCCAAGTAAGTCTGCCCAGCCTTTGGTATGGAAGTTAGCTCTAGCTTGAATCCTTCCAAAAGCACCCTTTTCCATCGGGTAGACAGAATTAAACCTAGATCAATCTAGGTTTATTATAAAGAAAAGTGCTCATTGATTGCCTTGTTACAGCATGTCCAACACCCATGTCAATCCAGACAGACCAGTGAGTAATGGAGTAATCCCAAGAATGAAGCTTTGAGATCAGCACCTTTGATAGAGATGATGTGGTCTGGGTTCTGCTTCCCTGAGCTCAGGAATTGTGTTCTGCAACTAAGAGAAGAAATCTGGAGAAAAGAATATATTGCAGGTACTGGGCCAGGAGATAGAAGACACCCTCTCTAGAAGGGGTGGGATGTTCTTGGTGCCAGGGCACCCTTCCTGCGATGGGGTGCAAAACCACCCAAAGAGTCTCGCCAGTCCTGACCCTCTCAGTGGGACCTGGAAGGAAAATGCAGTAGAGAGCTGCTTGCCTGATGGCCAACTCTGTGCCAATGCTCCAGTGCTGCTGAAACAGTCGGTGCAGGTGCACAGAGGACCAGCGCTGAGAAAACCAGCACGTATGTATGGTGTTTGTCCTCATTTTTTACTACATGAGTAACAACAAAAAAAGATCTACATGATACTCAGTGTCCTTTCTATGCAAATTGAAAAGGAAACAATAATAAGAACAAACTTTCCAGTCTCAACTGACGGAGCACTAACAAGAGCACTAACACACCCATACACACGTACAAGTGGAGAGGCACAAATAAAATTAAGTACTTGCTTTAGAAGTCGTTACTACCAGCATGTAAAATTTCTGCTGCTAGATGGGTGTCAGATTAAGGTGTAATGAACCTACCTTGAAATTTCAACAGTCCTGTCGCCTTTAATAGCCTTTAGTTTATGTTCTTAATTAGCAAGAATGCTGTCAGCTCCCAGGCACTTTAATGTTCTAGCAGTCCACTTACTTATATGGTTTGGAAGCCATATTAATTACAAATAATACTCAAATGTCACAAAACTTAATCTCTTCCTCATTATGGTCTCCAGTTTCTCCCTGTTCTCCTCATTCTCAGTGGCTTCCACATTCTCTTGTCTTTATGCCGTGATTCAAAAAAATTTGTTTACAAAAGGCACCACCGGGGCTGGCTGATCTCCATTACAATTTACTTTTAAGTTACTAGTTTACTTGGCTTTCTAATTTATATTAATGGAAACTATTTGAATTAAATTATGTGTCAGACCATTTGTATATTTGCAAGACCAATCCTGCACATCAACCTTTCAAGAATTCCCTTATACTAACTGCAAAGACTACCAGCTGTACTGTTTGAGTGGTGCTAAGAAGAGAACACTGCAGGTGTAGTTTCAAATCTTTTTGGCGACAAGAAATTCTTGGCTTTCTTCCCAAAGCTCTATGTTCATCCCCCAACAAAACCCCTTCATTGTACTAATTACAACATTATGACATGATATTATAAGCCAGAGCAGTAAAATAATAATTCTGTTAAAATCTCCTAAGTCTCCCCCTTCCTCCCCCCCTCCTTTACCTTCTTTTTTTGGAATCTAGATCATTTCAGTGATTTGGTTTAACAGTTTAATGCTACAAACAACTGGCACACTAAGAGTTTGGAAAACTGTGGGAACTTCTTAAGTGGTTTTGCAGCTGAACAAAAACACACTGCGAAGCTACACCTTAAATTGTTAAGTAAAGAAGAGGTGTTGATACCTATTAGATATGCTGGGTGCACATTATGCTGTGGGTCTTTTTTTTTTTTTCTTTTCTTGAGTCTTGATACTCCTTCCCTCATAAAATATTGAAATTAGTTGGTTCACAGTTCTGTCATACTTAACAGCAGCTGTATATTTCACCATAAATATAAATATAAAATCCAAACCTGTGTAACAACAACTGCTACAGCAATGCCAGTAGATGTTGGAGTGGAATCCCACTGAAGAGGTCTGCTATAAGATTTCTTCATTCTGCCTATTGTCCATCCCATACACAGACTCAACAACAAATACAGCATTTGTATTTGACAGACTATGTCACACACTGTTGGAAACAAAAAGAAAACAGAGTCACCACAACAACAAAATAATAAAGATCTTCTACAGCAAAATGAAATAAAGTCTATACTCACAAATGAAAGATGGACATATACTTTGAGAATACCCTCCGACTAGCTGAGGTTGTTTTGTCACTAAATGTGGCTATTTCAATGTGTTTTCAATGACCAGACAGTTCAGCCCCAGCTTTCCTCTGCTTAGGCTTCAATTCTGCCGCGACACGGGCAGGGCCAAACGCCACTCTGCTTGTGCCAGAGAGGCCTGGGCTCAGGAGTCCAGACAGCATAAACAGATTTACAAATGCTAACAGACCAAAATCATAATGTGTGTGCACTAAGTACACCATGTATTTCTTTCTGCTAATATGAAGCACGATGGCATTAACTCCTTTGTCCCAGCAAACATTCCTGCTCAAAAAACAGACGGCTGTATGTACCTTAAAGCATTTGTATTTTATCTTCAGGATAAAGCAGCCTGCAATAGAAAGCACCTTAAGGACAAATTCCACTCTCAGACATATAAAGGAAAAAAAGCTAATGACTAACCCAAATACAACTTAATTTGCAGAAACAATCTGTCTGCATTTCAGTTCATTAAGTGTAAACACCTTTTTCCTCATATTGCTGTGTCCATTTTTGCTCTATTTGAAACGAACAACCTGTACACTATAAAGTTACTCTTTTAATCAGTGTCTCAAACCTGTGTTTGAAGTTGTAGCTGATTAAAAAAAATAATCAAGTTAGATATATACAAGGCTTTACTCATTAGCCTTGCTGAAATGCTACTGCCATTAGAAAGAATTCTAGGTTACTTTCAAGTCCAAACACCAGCTTCAGGAATTATTTAGTACGCTCCAGTCACAAAGCTGCATTCTCTGAAGCAAAATATCACCTGGATAGCCCTAGAAAATATGTAACCTGAGCTTATGGAATGTCAAATCAGTGGCACAATTTCAAGTTATGGGAAAAGCAAATCAAATCTGGATGTTTTAGAAAGTCATTTCACCGATTTTATAGTCAGTCACTCCTGAATAACCTCTTCCCTATGTAAAAGCCATAGCCAGATATTGTCTCTCAATCATATCTTGTACATGTAG